>JAGGAQ010005998.1:0-78025 GCA_017657225.1 Termitomyces sp. T69sscA | reverse complement strand
ATCATGATGCGTGATGGGAGGTCTCGGCGCGGGTCGGGGGTGACGGGTGGTGCCGGCGCTGATGTGACGTGATAGCCGAGACCTGGCGCTGATGTGGCGGTCACGGCGGTGATGGCCGGGAGGTGCCGCGAGTGGCGGTGGCTGTGCGTTGACGGGCGGTGATGGCCGGTGATGGCCGGGAGAGTTGGCCGGGTAGCGGTCCGGGCCCGGGGCAGCTATGGGGGTGGTACTGGGAGCGCTGGAGTCCCGGGGGTCGGTAGCGGGTCGTGACACTCTGCTAAGAGTCATTAATCACACTATTGATTTGATTAACTCAAATAGGATCTACCCATGGTGGCCATCCCAATGCTCGGAGGCCATGTGAAACCAATGGATAGAGAAGTGTGATGCATACATTTGAAATGGGCAGTGGAGGGTCATGAACCTCAACAACACAGTCTCCATGATAATCATACCAAAGCCATCAAAACCTGGAGAACCACCTTGCCTCTGCACAGTATTTGACCTTCAAGCCCAGAATGCCAATATCATAAAGCAATCCTCCCCGCTGCCAGACATTGACAGTATCCTAAGAAGGGTAGCAAAAGGTAACTACAGATCCATACTAGATGGAAAAGATGCTTATGAGCAGATTTGTGTTGTCCCAGAACATGTGGATCAGACTGCTGTAACAACTCCAGATGGTAATATGGTCAGTAATGATGTACAACAAGGAGATTGGAATGCACCAGCCACTTATCAGGCATTAATGAATTATATTTTTTTGATGCACATTGGCCGATTTTGGATGTATATTTAGATGATATCATAATATATTGTAGAACATATAAAGACTGTTGTTGACATTCTAAAATGTGAGAAATTATATCTTGGAAAGGACAAGCTCCAATTTTTGTGTCCAGAAATGAAGGTATTGGACCAAATAACTGATAATAAAGGCATCCAGATGCATCTAGATAAAGTTGATGCCTTGTCACAATGGAAGACCCCAACAAATTGTGACTTGGTCAGGGGTTTTCTAGGCACTGCAGGATATCTTGTGGATGACATTGACAGGGTGATAATACTCATGGGAATTTTACATGGACTTACTGGGGACACAGTACCTTTCCACTGAGAATGAACACATCAACATGCATTTGAAGACATCAAACGGTTGGCTGTTGCATGCCGCAATCACCATTGGCAACCCCTCAACTATGGAAAAGAGGCTGATCTGGTGAACATAGTAATGGATGGCTGTAGCACAGGTATCACAGGAGTCATAAGTCAGGAACCAGACTGGCACAATGTTAGTGTCATGGCATTCTATTCCGCTAAACTCAACTCTGCACAACAGAACTATTCCATGCACAAGATATAAATGCTGGCAGGTGTGGAAACAATGCTCAGGTATTGAGACCTACAAGGCACAAAGTTTACATGATATACAGACCATAAGGGATTAGTACACTTACTGAATTAAAAAAAAATTGGAAGGAATTTATTGAGGTATCAGGCACAATGGCTTGAAAAAATATCTGAATTCAATTTTACAGTTGAACATGCTCCGAGAGTGGAGAATATCCTGTCCGATGCACTATCACGTCTATACTCATACGATGAGCCAGGCACGGTGCATGCTTAAGAAGAATATACATACCATGATGCAATAAATAATGACTCACTGAATGACTACCTGATATCAATGCCCATGTTGGTTGGGCTGGAGGGTGAGGGAGTAAGCCTGACAGATGAAGCCTTTGCACGTAAAAAGGGACTAGCAGCCAGTAGCAGAACTGATAATGGCAATGATGATGCAGTCATAAGCAAGATGGATTGCTGATCTGTTCAAGCACATGCAGGCCATGATTTACTCAAAGATGGCACCAGAAGTAAAAGACCATACCAGCAAAAGGTAGTTCCTCTGGCTGAAACTAGTCAGGCTGGGACCTCCAAGAAGTTTGCAGCTCAAATGTCAAGACATTTTGTGCTGAAAGGCCCTCAGCAATGAAAGGAGGGCAAGGGTGAGACAATTAACAAACTCACTATCCAAATCCCAGCACAGAATCAAAAGACAAATCTAGACAAGTCAGATAAGGAGGTCAATGAGAAGATTGACAAACACAAAATCATGGACCTCAAACAGGAACATGAACAAGATCTGAGCAAGAAATCAAATTGACTACAGCAAATAATCGAGATACTCAATCCTGTATCACTCACTGAACTGATGGCTGGAGGACATGAGCCAATAGACCTGCTCACCAGCATAAAGGGCAAATATAGTGACAATTCAATACTATCACTCGTGACTGACAACCCATATGAGTACAAAAAATTTGAATACACCAAAGATAAGTTACTATATATGGTAACTAACAACAAAAGAGTATTGTGCATAGCTTTAATAATAGCCACAGGCCAAAATATTCATGAAATTGTGATATCAGAAGCATATACACTGTTAGCCCACTTAAGTGCAAGAAAAACATAAACTTACCTACATGAACACATATGGTGGAAGAATGTGAGCCATGGTGTACATGCATTCTGTGAAACCTGCACCATTTGTGCCCCTAGCAAAACCACAAACCACAAGCCATATGGCCTATTTAATCCACCACCAGCATCAAGTCAACTCTGGGAAGTAGTTGGAATAGACTTTGTGGGACTACTGCCAGAGTCTAAGGACCGCAACACAGTATACAACTTGCTAACAGTAATAATTGACTACTTGACTGCTATGATCCACCTAGTGCCAAGCTTCACTAACTATACTGCTAGAAACATTGCAGAGCTAATCTTTGCAGAGGTGTATAAATTGCATGGACTACCAAAAGCCATAGTTAGCGACTGAGATTCGTACTTCACTAGTAAATTCTGGTCACACTTACATGAGCTCATAGGCACCCAACTTAAGATGTCTAGTGTGTATCATCCCCAAATGGATGGGGCTATCAAACAGGCCAACTGGACGGTGACCCAAATGATTAGACAGTGTGTGAACCCAAATCAGAGGGATTGGGTGGCAAAACTTCCTGCAATTGAATTTGCCATCAATAGTGCGAGGTCTGAAAGTACAGAGTACTCATCTTTCTTCTTGAATTATGGCTGAATGCCTAGGACAATGGTCTGGGGACCTACAAGTAAGAATGAATATCCCAGCATACGTGTTTTTACCCAGCATTTAAAGTTCATGATCCTAGCTGCACACAACAGTATACTGGCAGTGAGAATAAAATAGACAAGAAATGCAAACCGCAATAGGATCCCAATCCCCTTCAAAGAAGGCAACTTTGTCTACATGTCAACTGAAAATATGACCTTTCCTCAAGGTCTAGCACATAAGCTGATTCCCAACTTTGTGGGGTCATATTTACTTCTCAAGGACTTCAGCAATCATTCCTTCTAAGTCAAACTTCCAGCTCATATGTGACAGCAAGGAATTCACAACTCAGTCCATGCCTCTCTGCTCAGAATTCACCACCCAAATGACGACCACAGGTTTCCAGAAAGATTATACTCCCAGGTGGTAACTGAAGTTGAACCAGATCTAGATATCAAATGGTCTGCAGATAAGATCATGAGCCATGCAGGATCTAAGACTGACACAATTTTCAAGGTACTATGGCATGCTGGAGATAAAACTTGGCTGCAATATAACCAAGTCTGGGAATTGGATATATTATTGCTGTACCTGGAAGTGCAGGATGTAGACAGTATTCATGAGCTTCCCACTGGCAATGAACAACCCCCCACCAACAATCCGCAAATTTTTCCTTGGGGTAGCCTGGCCTCTTAGTACAAATACTCCAACTCCCCAACTCCTCCAGCAACCCTGCTCATGACAACAATCCCACTCCCCTCTTCATCAAATCTTGCCCTCTCCTAAACATGTCCTTCTGCCCAATGGATCACTATAAACCTCATCCCAGCCTTGCTATTCGCCCCAACGGTTTTATCCAGCTCACACCGGTAGACCCCAACCTCATCATCCATCCGGCTCAGCTCCTAAAATATCTTGACCATGACAAGGCTGTTCAAAAACACCAAGCCACTGAGGAATTAGTTATGCTGACCAGATACAAAGAATGAACTGCAGCGTATAATGCCTCTAAGAGTGATACCCCCTGCAAGTTTGTGACCTACAACAATATTACTGGCCTCTACAACTGTGACAGCTTTCCTATCCCCCATAATATCCTCACCATTCCATACTTCAACAATCATTACTCCGAGTTTTGCACTTTTGGAATCATCGACAATGACAGCAATGTCATTGAACACAGATGGGCTAATGTCAAAAATGCCCTCTTACGCCCTCATTGAGAAGCCATCCATAACCAGGCATGCTCTGATGCCCGCAAGGCTGAATATGCACTCAAGAAGTTCCACATCTCCGATGGGCCCTTCAGGGGATATCCTTCACTCTTCCAACACAAAGCCAAGGTTGCCCTGGCCTGTGTACTCTCACTCCCTGTCACCAGCCCCTTGGAAACAGCCTCCCCTGGCCTCAAATAAATACCCATCAACCAGTTCCAAACCCCCAATCGCCCCTTGCCTGATCTCCACAATCACCTAGTCTGCCAAGGATCATTTCCACTCAAAAGGCCCGGCATTCAATGTTAGAAGTTCGGACCTAGTAAACACAGAGGTTACTCCTAGTCTCCGTGTAATGACTGATTATTCACATACCTAGTAAACATAGAGGTTACTCTACCGTATGCGTAAGTTAGTCTGTCCATAATCCTTGTAATTAAACTGCGTGCTCACCCTCAGTCTCCGTGTAATGACTGAGGGTGACTGTCGCTCTCGTCCACCTAATATACTCTCATATTCTCCATGCGGCCCTGAGTGCGACCCTGGCAATTATCAATCAGTGCGTTGCCAATGTGCTACGATGCGCGGTTCTCAACATTCGAACCCGGCCACTCCATTTCCATTCTTGATTTATGTTCTTCGTCCCATACTTATCTCGTCCGTCGAGGTATCCCTTACTTCGTTCCCGATACCTGGAGGGCTTATGTAGCGACAATGACCTGGATTTCCTTTTCCGTACAGGTTGGTTACTCGTGATTTTATTCCCTCTCCTAAAAACCCTTTTTCTTGCCGTCCGGGTACTCGATCACCGGTAGTATAAAAGACTAGTTGCTTGTACCTGTACAGTAGTTCTTCCCAATCTCAGGACTTACAACAGTTCTTTAGACTGCGTGAAGACTCTTACTTAAAAGTGTGATAACACCGTCACACACGCTGTTCTCACAGAACCCAGCGAATGTAGAATTATAGATAGAACGTTTTGATAGTACTAGATTTGATTATTGTAGAGACATGTGAACTAAGTTCCGAGTCCTTACCATTGCACCATATGCGTATGCCAAGTCAGTCTGCCTCACGGCAACGTTCACGCCAAGTGTTTGGATCTTGAAAAAGTCGCATGAGGTTCTTTAAAGGTTACGATCGGACTTGTTTATCATGTCGTACAAGTCTATATATCGACAATGTCATACGTTTTGGAGAATGTTTCCTGAACCACTTGCCTTGGAAACCCAGGCTTTCTAAAGCTAGCTTACGGTCAGGGAATGTAGGGAAGCAATCGTCACGGTCACAATTGCCTGGTTGCGTTGCCTATTTACCCCCAGGTAGCGCATAACAGAGGACCGGTTACTTGCGAGAAATCGTGACATTAGAATTCTCGAAAAAAGAAAAAAAAACTGAAAATAAGGTTCAAAAAATTGCTCCTTTAGCCTGGAGACGACACAATGGTGGGTAAACTGATAGATAACATTCTATGAATAGCAGCTGACCTTCTGTCCAAATTCTACCAATCTGGAGTGATGGTTGCCTATTCCTGCCCTGTCACACATCACTGAGGCCTGGTTGCGTTGCTCCACCCAACCCAGCCTGTCACGGTCTTTGGCCGGTTGTCCCTAACAGTATATTGATTTTCTCACACACTGTTTAAGAGAATAAGCTTCTGGTTCCTTTTGCTCCTTCTCCCTGAGTTTCTTCGCTTCTCCCCACGTATCGAACCTGCGATGCTGAGCCCGACACTCCTTGACGTTGCTGTAGCTTTCAGTTTTATTTTCCTTATCTTTTTGTATTCCCTTTCGATACGGACCAAACGTAATGCTCTACCAGATTACGCCCTACTGTCAGGTGTCCCTCTTCCTCGGCCTCTATGGGAGTTCGACGTGAGGATTGCCAAAGCTAGACCATACCGTCCATTTCGATGGAATTATCACCAGACCATGGGTACGTCGTCAGTTCCTTGGTACATGGCGATAGGCTCCGTCTCATAAGGTTAATCCACATCTATAGCTCTGAAGAAATTCGAGCCTGATTTTTGGCTCGAACTTGAAAATACGTATTTCAACCGACTTCGGCAAAGGAAGAAGCTGTACTCCCAATACAAGACTGACATACTGGATGCGCTCCCAGGTAGTTCTGCTGCCTGTGTTGAGCTCGCAGAGATGGTCATCCAGTTCCTCTGCGCACGCTATCCGCGTCACTTTACCTTTACATCATCTAATGGCGTATTCAACAACCGCATCCTTGATCAGGAGGCGGACACTACTGCGTGGCGTCGTAGAGACGAGGGAGAGGGCGCGGGTATCAAAGCACTGGAGTTTCTGTTTAACCATGTACCCGAAGAATTTCTGGTGATGCAAGAGAACACAGTAACGGGTAAATATGAGCTTCGTGCCGGTATTGCCTGCTCGGCACTGGGATGGACCATCAAGCATAAACTTGGCAAACCGCTGCATGAGATTCACGAACCTATACCAGATTATAAAGAGAAGCTACAGAATTCTATGGATAGGCGAGTCGATAGAAACAGCATGATCAAAACACAATTGACATGTTTACATCAAGATTTTTTTCCAACATACCCTGTGACAAGCCCATCCAGCGTGGCTCATGGGGTCTCGAAATCGGCGAGCCGCTTTTCGCACCTCCAGGCGATCCACACCTCAAGCTTCGCGAGTCCCAGCTAGCCGATCTCAGGCTTGAAGACATCTATCTACGCGTCGACTGGCAAACCTTGCGTCGGCTCCCCATCTCGCGAGCAATCGTGTTCAACTACAAAGCGCTTTTTACCCCATTCGTAGAGTTACGTAACGAGCCGTACATCCCGCGGCTCTTTGCAAGGATCTTGAGAGATGGGAAGGAAAACATTATGAAGTATAAGGGGACATGGCATGTCGAGCACAAGGTTTTATCGGTGCTGGATCGCTGGGCCTCTGAGCAGGAGGATAAAGGATGGGTACCGAAAGATTGGGAGGAGAGGACGTTGAATGAAGATCCGTTTTTCCCAGGTTGGAATGCCTGATGCATGAATGCATAATGTATTACAAGTTTTCTTGCTAGCAGTGTGTGTGACACATACAATTGATGGATTTCGGACTCAGATAAGGAAAAGACCGAATAAAAAATAAAGCATTCGATAAGCTTTCAACGGCTCGCGAAGAGCAGGTTATGTTCCAAAGATTGTATAGCAACATTATAGTACCGTAACAGCACGGAATCCCCTAGTAAAAGGCGAGGGGATTGTCTGTTTGATGTTACGGCTGTTGCCGTATCCCAAGTAGAACAAAATAATAAGCCAATGGGAGGATCTTGCATTTTGTTCAGTCGACGGAGAGTGGCTGTGCATCACTGTCAGTCTATCCGACGGCCTGGCTGGACAATCGACAGTTCTACCACTTTTAAAACCTAAGTCTACGTCTGAGTACTAGCGTGCTTCAGTCGAAATCTTTCAAGGCAAGGAACGCCTCGACTAAATTCTTCCAATTTTCGAGAATCCTTTCTGCTTTTAACAACATCTCCTCTTCACCAACTTGTCCTAAGTCCCTCGAAGCCTCAGCTGCTCGCGTTGTCTATGTCGCATCTGTCGGACACTTTTGGGGACCCATCAGGCTCGAAGAAATCGGCTTCGACGAGAGCAAGTCTTACGACAAGTGGGATGCATAGTACATTAGTTTCCGTAGTAGTTCTGTGACTGGCGCCGGACGAGTCGTGTTCCTTCAGTGGCCAAAGACTGCCATCATCCTTTTCACTGTCCACCTTGCAGAGCGCTGCAAGAACGCCAGGCTGAAGATCTTTTCTATCCACGTGTGTTACGTCTTATTCATGCAGTTACTGACCCAGTATATCTGGTTTCAACGTCACATTACAAAGGAAATTTCAGAAAGGTTTTCCGATCACTACAATTTCGAAGGTACGCCCAAGGGCGACTGTACTGTCTCCCAGAGCACAGCTACGTAAGTTTTGCTCATTACTTTTTTACTCCTTGTTAGTTTTGACATTGTAATTTGGACCGCGCTATGAACCAGCTGAACACAAGATTGCTCACGACAATTAAGAAGAGAGCACACCTGCGGGGCGCCAGCAAAGGGTTTTTGAACAAGGTTTTTAGGTCAATCCAAAAACAGGCAAGGACGAAAGTCTTCACAGAGTGCGTGATCCGCCCCGATTGACCAGAATAGTCAGGAGTGATGGTAAGACTCTTCCAGTTTCAATAGCAGCCTAAAATATACGTCAGATTCAGTTGACCCTAAAATTGAATACTTGGAGCTATGATGGTGAATTGTTCCATCATGCGTTGATCACCTTCCGGCTTATCTGATCTTGTGCAAATGCAGCAGCCCATCTCAAGAATTGGCCATTGTTTGATATTTGTGAGAAATACACGAAAGATACGTACGTATTCGTACCAGATGCATTCCCTGTGACAGATTCGTTGACAAGCTTCTTGTAGATCACGCATTGCCGCTTTCTGTACGAGTGCGCTACGGCATCGGTCCAGGAATCCAGTTCAGGAAAGGGAAGAAGTTGATGATACTGGCAGATGGAGTACAAAATTGCTCTAACTCGGCTATGGCCTGACCTCTGAATTCTACCTGTTTCGGACTCACCCCAGCAACCTCCTTGAGATATTCCTCATGTCCCGTTGAACAAATCCAACAGGAAGCATAGTGCTGGCTCTGATGCTGTTAAGGCAAAGATCAACCTTTCAGGAGAAACCTTGTAGTAAAGGACGATAACAATTTATATGAAGCCACCAGTCCTTTCCTCCGTCATCAAGAAGATTGATTTCAAACGTTCAGGTGAGCCTCAAGTTTCCAAAATGGTTCATTTCTCCATTCACGGACAGTAGACACGAGACTTTTCTACCCAAGTTATGTGTTTCGCATTGTTAGTAGATACCCCAACAAACTTTTCCCGGACCGTTGTGATGATGCTCAAACCATCTATGGGAAAAAGACCCTGTCAGGCAGACTTGCAAGAGACCTACTAGTATAACGAACGGAATGGAATGCTTTTCAAGAAATTTTTAGGTACTTGCATGTCTCCAATGAGGATAAAGGGCTATATCTCGGTAAGCTGAAGCCTAACGAACATGAAGAAAATGTGCCAAGGCTTACGAATACAGCCGAATTCACCGATACAAGTTCATTGTATTCTTGTAGCAGATTACGAGAGTAAGTGACCGGATGCTGTTGGAAATGAATGTAAAAGTCTTCCAAAGAAGGAAGTACTCAGTTGAGATAACTTGTAAGATATTTCCAATGATGGGTGAACCTTTTGGACCTAGCGGCGACTTGTGCCCGCCGCTCTCGCTTGAACGTGAGGCGCAAAGTTTCTCTACCGCAACAAGTAGAACGGCAGCAGCGACGGCAGTTATATGATATCTGAGGAGTGTTCTCCAACATATCGACTCCGTCCTCTCAGGCAAGAAGAGCGGAAGGTGGCCAGCGGATGATCCATTATACATCAATTGGCTGTTGTGAAGAGGAGAGGTTCGTGTTCGATATATAATCAACAGACGATCGCTTGTTGGAAAGAAAAATACCTCGCGACTTCAACATCAGGTCACCTGTGAGAAATTCTCACTTCTTGAGCCAGGGTCTCGATAAACAGTATCGGACTATGGACCTTACCCATGTCAACAGACAATGACATGACATGCAATGTTCCTCAGTCGCACGAATCGCGACGAGGCGGACTTTGTGCCTACCGGTGGAGCAATCATCGAGCATTCTTGTTAACAGCTCGAAACCCCATTACATGCGACAGATTTACCCATCCTGTTCAGTCTGACCATCATCTTCTGTTGTTGATATCCTGTCCATGGGATTCTGTGAAAACGCGATCACTGAAAAAATAGTTACAAACAACGCCTTCTTAATTACCACCACGGTCACCTTACCACGGCGAATTTGACGCGAAAGGATGAGTAGAAACAATGTCAGAGGACCTACATCCGCCCTCACCGAATTTCTCAAGGTAATTTCGCCTGGTTTTGTGGATACAATGATTTTTTCACTCTCCTCAAGGCATCTGGGATTACAGCAACTTCAATTGCAGCACGCGTGCAAAATGAAGAACAGCCCGTCGCGGGCCCCAGTGGCACAAGGAACAGTGAGAATGAAGAAGACGAGAATGCAAATAGTGAGGATGGGGACGAGGCTCGACAACGTCCCAACAGACGACGAAGGGCCTCGGTGCGATATGTCAATATGATTCAAGTCCACAACTGACTTTTCGGAAGAAATCTGTTGGATATGACTCTGACAATCTTGATGGAGAGCAAGAGAGGATGCCTCAACCTGCGAAAAAGCGCAAGCTTACGAAAGCTGCAGAAGCTAAACTGAAGGCTAAAGAAAAGGCCAATGCTAGAAAGAAGAAAAAGGATGAGAACAGTGATGACAATGAAGAGGAAGATCCCTATCGTGCGCTTGCCAGATCTTGGGGAGGTAACTCAAATTCTCCAACAAAGCCTGTCATTGGGAATTTCGAGGATTGTGCAAAGTGCAAGGTCCAATTTACAGTGGTATGTTCGGGATTCTTTCTAGTTCTGTCGCCCATTTTAACATATTGTTCTTTAAGACCAGATATACAATGCCAGCCGTCCCAGGGCCAGGGTATCTTTGCCATAGATGCGCTAAAGAGTCGGGAAATGATCCTTTTAAGAAGCCTGCCGCGCCGAAGCGCAAGAAAGTGCCTGCAGAAAAGAGGACTGTCGTTAACTTTGAGGAAAAAAGATTCCCCACATTGGCGTCCCTCTGTATTCAAGTACTATCAGAATTTGTGCACTATCACTGTCTAACGAGTCCTTTTAGCTCATCACGAAGCACATTGACGATGTCGAAGCTCTAGGAGATATTGGTGTCATGAACATGGATGCTATTTCAAAGGCATTGTCAAAGAATCGAGGACTGTAGGTATTACTCATCCCATTATCATCTGCGCTCAACTCATTTAATAGCACGCCGAAGAATGTTCATCTTTTCTACAACGTCGCAAACACTACGCTTACCCTCTACGATGCAACTAGTTCGTCACTTCTTCTCCATATTCGCTATATCCCCTGAGCTGTGTTCCAGACTTGCCCTCGCCCGCACTTGAGACTCTTGTGCTCCTCAATCCAAACCTCACTTCTCTCCGCCTTGATTTCTGCGGACATATGGATGACAAAGCCATCTCTGTCTTGTCTAGTTCCCTTCCCTCTCTGAAACATGTCGAACTCCTCGGTCCCTTCCTTGTTCGTTCAGCCGCATGGGTTACCTTTTTTGAGTCCCACCCTACACTTGAGACATTCAAAATCACCCAGTCGCCAAGATTTGACATCGAGGCTATGCTTGCACTCAAGAAACACTGTACTTCCACCCTCACTGCGCTTCGTCTACGTGAGATCGGTGCCATGAGCGATGCTTTCCTTGATGCTATCGGGAATTTTAAGAAAATCGAGGAGTTGGACATCGCAGACCCCGGGAAGACGAATGAGTGCGCAGCAGAGGCGCTCCAGGGCGTGCTTTCTGCGCTTTCTGGGACCCTGCGTTCGCTCGATCTTTCCAGGCACGAGCAAGTCACGGATTCTGTCCTCACGGAAGGTTTGGTTGGGACGTGTCATTTGGAAGAGCTTGTTGTACAGAACGCGCCACTACTCACTGATTCAGGCGTAGCTGAGTTTTTTGGAACCTGGAAGAACCAACCGCTGCGGCGGATTGATATGGGACGGAACCACAACCTAGGTAGCGCGGCACTAGTCGCGCTGCTTAAGCACAGTGGAGAAAAATTGGAGGAGTTAGGAATAAATGGATGGGGTAGCGTCGAAGCACAGGCTCTGAAGTTACTCGGTCGGCTCGGTGGAGAATTGAGGAAATTGGACGTGGGTTGGGTGAGGGAGGTGGATGATTTCCTTGTCAAAGAGTGGATGGAAGGGGATGCGGAAGAGGATTTAGAATCGGGTAAGAAAAAGGCTCGGAAGGAGGAGGCGGTAAGGTCGGCGGGGTGTACTCGGTTGTTTGAAGTCAAGGTATGGGGGTGTAACAAGATTACGGCGAAGTGTCTCAAAAAGGTGAGTTTTTCTTGGATTTGTTTGGGGGGTAAATGTAGGTTGATATGTGTTCTATAGAAAGGTGTTAGTATTCATGGAGTGGAGTCTCATACTGCCGTATAGATAGTGTCGTACTCCCAGCTGGTTTTGATCTATGTGTTTCTCTATATGTACGTACAGCATTTCCAGGAATTCATCTATCGTGAGAACTTGGTGCAACTCTGGCTATCTTCTTCAGGCATGGACAAAATGGGATCGTTCTTTGTGCGTTCAAATGGTGCCAATCATTGATGCTGATTCCTTCCTATAAGAGACTTGCTTCCCACACGCAGGCTTCGCCAAAGGATATCCCCCATCTACTGTCATGCCTGGACCCGGAGCCAAAGGCAAAACATCCAAAGCAAAGAAGAAATCCGAATCCTTCAGAAACAGCGTCGGTGAGTTCGACACCGTCCCTCTGTCTGACGCTGGAGGACGGGATGACGTGGTGTGGACAGCCTGTGACTTGTGATGGACGATGTAAAGTCCATGCTGAACAATATCGTACCATGTACAACAAGTATAAGGATGCAGCCAACACTGTCGACAAGATCAAACAGAACAAAATTATACTCACCAAAGAAACAGGTTGGGAAACTCACCAAGGATAGGGCATTGCAGAAAATGTAATGGCTGCGCCAGTATCTCGAAGCAATCCGCGTAGAAAGAACTGGGCGTATCATCCACTTGAAGCGATTTTTCCTAAAAAGTGAGTTATCTCCCTGAATTAACGTTACATATTCAATGCTGTCAGTCGACGATCACAAGCTCCGCTTGAAGGTTCTTCCAAGGGAGATGACGAAAGCGGCCTGGGCCCTCGACCATCTATGTAGACGTGTCGTTCTATTGGAACTAGTGGCTAGTGGTGCCAAAATGGGCTAACGGCGGATCGCCGAAAAAAGAGGATAATGAGCCACCTGAAACATCCACTTAGTTTCTTCAGGCTCTACTGAGATCTCATACTGGCCAGGCTGTTCAATCTAGCGCTTCTGCAGAGGACGCTGAGGACGCTGATTTGATTAAGACCAAGTTACTCATGTACGTCGATCTATGTCGTTGAAATGGAGGTAACTCTCCCTGTCAATCGGGCAGCGGAAAAACCCAGATGCTTAACGTCATACAGTTGATATGGGATCCGGATGCTAGAAACTCTTATATCATGAAGTTTAAAGCATTCGCAAAGTCCTTCGGTGTAACGGTTGATGAGGTACGATTCATCACTTGATGAATTCGCTCGTCGAATCGTTTTTCACGATGTGGTTCTGAACTACAAATCACTTGTGAAAGTTTCCTTCCAGGATACAGTATTAAGTGAAGACTTTGATGAAGAAGACATGTCCAGATTTCAGAGTTATTCTCCGGTTATCGTCTTGGGCTCACTCTGGCATGGCTTAAGGATACTCTTGTGGAAGCCCTCATCATGTCTCCCAAAGGACCTGGATCTGCTAATGTTGCTAATGTTGGGAATATAGGCAGGTTACATCATTAAATGAGTGCAACGCGATATAAGATTTTCATGTAAAGAATTGTGTTCCAATATCAATATTAGGAGGTTGGATTTTTATGAGTGCATATACGCGAAAAATGTCAAACGAAGCTTGGAGGGTCAGGTTGCGGGTTAACTCTCGTATCCTTCAATATCTTGACTGGACTACCTTTCTGCAGCACTTGACGAAGTTCAAAGAGTTCCCAGCTGAAGTTGAGAATTGCCTCGTCCACCTTTGCCACAGTTACGATGATATTGTCTTTTGTAGCATTTGACATGATCCCAGCTCAATCATTCTGTCATTCTACAGACCCATCCCAAAGGCAACATCTGCCGTGTTGCCCGGAAGGACCTTTCTTTGTCTGGCGTCATTATCACACACATGACCAACTCTAATTTCATTGGTATACTGTTAGAGGTTGATCCTAGGACACAAGTACTCAATGAACCTCAGTCGTCGTGTACTTGACTGAGGGTAGTGTCTGTCTCTGGTACATATATATATCTATGTATATCGATTATATTAAGGGTGATATTGAACGGAAATGTTGACATATTGACCCTTCATCGGTCATCAAAGTTTGGGACGCTTACGGTGTTCACTGGCACGACACTAGCGTCCAACATATACCAGTCCCCTTCTCGAGTATGCAGTCGAAAGCAAGAAATCCGGGATGTATTGTGTGGAACGACATTGTGGTAGGACCGAATGGGACAGCCACCGTAAGCGTACCCGGCCAAACTCGTCACAGATATCACATCCATTGTCGCCATTGTGTCGCAGCACAGACAAAGCAAACACACGACATATATTCAGCCATGGACCGACAGAACCCTCAGTCACTTATACAACAGACTGAGGGTGAGCAGAAATATTTATTTGACTTATAGACACATTACTTACTGTACCGTAGATCAGATTAACTTGTCTGTATATTATTAGGTTCAGAATCTAACACATCGAAGTTAGATCACATGTCTTTGGGGCCCTTAAGAATGAACCTGATGCATTCATGGAGGCCTTTCTTCGAAAATCACGTAGTCGCCCTGACCTATTCCAGGTTATCACGCGCTCTGAGACTGACCTTTCTGAAAGTTGAATCGTCCGAAGATGGGCCAAATGCAGCATTGCCATACGTTCGGATGCGAACATTCGAAGCCCCTGTTACCGGTAGTCCAAGAGCAGGGCCGTGGGAAGTAAAAGACTGCAATGGATCACCTATACGGTACTGGCAAACTTTATATCTGACAGAAATAAACAGACGCATGTGTGAAAAAAACGGATCCTTTTTCTCCAGATTCTTGAGCTTACCTGTGAAGTACTTCGTCATTCTCGACACAGTCCTCGTCGACCGGTCTCTATCCTTGCTCAACATGTTGCGTGGGCAACCCTTCATGCAGGAGAACGTACTGACTTTAGTGAATTCGAGGTCCAAGAGTACCGGCGCGCTTCGAAAGAGTTGTTTGAGGCGTGTGCGAAGGAGCGACTGTAGTGGATGCCCGAAAGTTGGCCACAGTGGGACACAACAAGCATGGATAGATAACAGATGTTTTCATATCACCATAGCTTCTTTGTTCAATAGATAGCTTCATTATTGTTACAGCAAATTTCATAACGATAGGCCCCTCCAAGTTTCCCTTGTTAACTTGTTTGGCTGAAAATTCAGCTTCTGCCGTGCCTGCCGGGATACAATAACTGTCATAAGTATTGATGTCTGTAGACGGGGTTGAAAAGAACGATCTTGCGACTCATGATTGTCCAAGAGTAACAGTATAAGCATATTCGAGCGCATGAATACCAAGAGAATTGAAGAAAGGCATAGGTGGCGGGCCAAGGACAGGAAACAGATTCAAATTATAGATGATGTCTATAGACTGGCAGTCAAACAACTAAACAAGGAAAACTTGGGGCTTGCTCGTCAGTTCAGGTTTGAATCCGCACTCGACATGATTGTGACGTTTATGTACCATACTGAGGAGACAATCTTCCGGACCGATCAGGCTCGGCGTGTCAATTTTCGGCGATCAAAAGACAAGAAATGGTTTGTTCTGATCTATCCCGAGACTACGTTCAGAAATGATTAAAGTGCATCCGAAGAAATGACGTAACATGAGCCTCTCGGCTCTCATGACAGGGGCCATTCTCGAGTGCACTTGGTTTCGTAACGAAAAGTTGACGAGATGCCTGTGTCACACGTTTTATTCACAAGAGGGCTGCACGCTGGCCATGGTTCTGGAAAGAAAGTCTCCGCCTTGCTGGGCTCTAGCTCAGTCCCTTGTGTCAAACTCAAAAGCGTCCATCCTCTAAGAGATTTTTTGGTGTCCACGCGAAAATCTCCCACGTCAATTTCCTAGCAAGTAATCATCTCTTGGGGGGAAATTCTTTGTTATCTGATTCTTACACGATCACCGGCAACACCCGCTCGAGTTGAACGGATTGGCACAAGGGAGGACGACGTTGTGCAAAGCAATGTCAGAGGAATCCTCATCTGAGACTACCCTCCTACTCTCGCCAAGGTTATGTCCTTCTGTAGATGAGCATGCCTTGGTCTATCAGCGTTTCTCCAAGCGTAAAAAATGGACCATAGTCGCTCTAGTGGCCTGGTGCGGACTGATGCCTTGTGAGTTATTCCGTGCATTCCTTCTTTTCCTCCAAGCGTTGACGACGTAGGACTATCGATAGTGTTTGTTTCTGGAGCGTTTATACCCGCGATTCCACAGATTGCAGAAGATCTCAATACCACTGGTTCCATCGTCAGGTTGGCTAGAAGCAATCTCAGAGACATGATGTCTCATCGTTTTTAGCCTGGCCGTCAGTATATCCATCTTTTCTACTAGCATCGGGGCGCTTTCTGGGGCGGCCTACTCTACTTTCTGCAAGTGACTATTCAGTTGAATTCGTGTGTCGACTAAACGGGAAATGATTACAGACGGTAGGCGGATAGTGTACCTAGTAATGCTACCTCTGTTCTGCATAGGATGCTTCGGAGTTGCACAGTCGGCAAGCGTTCCAGAACTTTTGATTTGGCGGTTCATTCAAGCCTTCGGGACCTCTCCAGGACTATCCCTGGGTGCTGGCGTGATTGGGGACATTTATCGACTGGAAGAACGCGGAACAGCAATGGGTATCTTCTTTTCTGTACGTCCTTGATGCAGTCAGATAGTATCCCTCACTGGCCTCATGGATCATTTTCAGGCCTCCCTCCTTGGACCAGCGTTAGCTCCACCAGTGGGTGGTAAGTCTGAAATTGTCTGCATCCTTATTTGAACTTTTAACTGAAGGTATCTCGAGGTTTTTTCACGCAATATTTCACCTGGCGTATCTTGCAATGGGACCTTGGCCTTACTGGTTGCACAATACTTGCTTTCATGATCATGTTTCTGCCTGATACTAGTCACCCCGGGTCGAGGGGCATTGACGCGTTGCCAGACGGCCAGCAGAAGTTTGTATTCGTCAATCCATTGCGACCTCTAGCGTTGCTTCGTAGCCCGAACCTTTTACTTGTGGTGAGTTCTCACGTCATGGCGAAGTCTGTTGAATTGAAGCAGTCATGAATGAAGTCTTTTTCAGGTTTCCTTTTCCTTCTGACAGACTACAGTCAGTTTTCGTGCTTCTTTCATTCACGATGTCATACGTTAACTCCGCTTTCAGTCCTCTTAGTTCCGCTGGCGTACACTGTTGTCAGTTTCATTCATCCTGCTTCAGAGCCTCGGAAGTCATGCTCACGTTCCCAAGGGTGCTCGATACCATATTACCAGCGCAACGTTAATCGGAGCGTGCTTCCTGCCATCCGGGCTTGGAAATATGAGTATGCATCTGGAAAGCATCCTTCCAGCATAACCTACCTCTGACAACGCCGTCCATAGTTGGCGCACCATTAGCAGGTAAAATATCCGACCTTGTCGTGATAGCATGGCGCGCTCGGCGTAATGGGAATTGGTATCCAGAAGACAGGTTGCGCGCAGCGATCTATGGGGCTCTCATATTCATCCCATCACCTCTATTGGGCTCTGGTCTCCTAATCAAGTACGCGCCAGGGATTCCGGGCTTGATCCTCAATTTAGTTTGTTTGTTCGTCCATGGTATCGGGGTATGTTCGTCCATCCGATGAAATGTCCGTCATCGTTTGAGCATCCATTTGCTAGGTTGATTTAGCTCTCAGCCCATCCGCAGCATATACTGTTGATGTCATGCACTCGCGCAGCGCCGAAGCAATGGCTGCCATGATGTAAGTTCCCTTCAATGACTTAGCTACTTCAGAATGGATGTTCATGGTCGCAGGGGCTTGAGGTCGCTGATGCTCTCTGTCTGTGTTTCTGGGATCCTTCCAGCTATCAACAATTTCGGCGTACTAGTGACCAACTCAGCTGCTGCTCTTATGAGTTGGGTAGGCTGCTTGTGGGTCTTGGCCTCTTGCATCGCGTGGACATCAAAATACTCAATCTCTTCTAGGATTCTGTGGTTGACGATACAATATGGCACAGAACTACGGGCTTGGGTTGACATTGGATATTCAACTGCTGATACCAACTAGATTGATGGAAATATTCTCTCTATCTCTTGTCGAAGATATCGGCCTCATTTTTGTCAGTATCGACTTCGTGACAGTCATACATCCAAGGGGTCTTTTGGAACTGCCATGTGACCGTCCTGGAACGCCTTGATTCGAGTATATCAGAGTAGACTCCAAACTATCTTTTACAATAGATAAGCGTTAAACCGACTTCGCTCGGCATTGGAATCATTCATTAGTCCAGGACTGACGTGATGCGTCCGTCATTCCTTCTCTTTCCCAGTTGTCCGATCAATGCGGCTTCACACTACCCACATCCTTATGAGAATATATACAGATAAAGGCAACATCAGAATTGACAAAAGAATATATTTTACTATTGTTCAAAAAACGAGGCGATTTGGGCAATGAATATCGTACATGCGTATAAAGTTGAACGAGAAAGGGTCAAGAACGTGAGTGGATGTTGTGCGAATACTGATTGGCGGCGTCCTGCGTGTGAATCACTGAACACAGAACGGTCAAAATAAATCATGGCTCATAAATCAGGAGATTGATCTTACCGAGAAATACATAACTCTAGACGTATTCAGATGAAGTGGTCTGAAGTCACGTTTGAAAGACTCCAATACTGTCTCCGCTTGACTCCCAGTGTGCGTCGCAGTATCAGAAAGATCCACGTTTCCTGATGGGTCATAGTGAATCTTTGCCCTTGAACAAACGATATCGGCATCTGGAATCATGTATGACATTCAAGACAAGCTTCCCTGCAGCATCATACTTACAATACACCGGGGCGGGGATAGAGACGGAACGAGTTGATCTGGCATAAACGTGACATAGCGCGAAAGAAAGCGCTTGCATTGAATCGGCACTGTACAAATGAGCTATACCGCATCAAAAGCGCTGAAAATAATAACGTACTTGAAATTGTTTTCCTGTATACAGAATGGTCGTCAGCCTTAAATGACGGAAATGACACGAAAGTATACACAAACATCGTACAATACCTAATGACGTCGATGAGAAGCAAATCATTAGAATAGCTAGGACACGCACAGAATAATGCGCCGGGCGACTTGTTCCAAGAAGGCCGCCATGACTTTGCAGGAAATAATCAAACTCCGTGGGATGTCCTATTTCCCTGTCGACGACAGTACCTGCCGGACAGTTTCCGCTCCTATCGGCTTGATTCGGGTCCTGTGTCTTGAAACTATGACAGCCAAAACTTCAGCTAGCTGAAGTTCCTCTTGAAAAATGATCATACCGAACATGATGACGTTTTCCCACGACGATGACTGTAATCTTTGGAGACATCTTCAACTCTGCGCAGGCTTCTGTGAGAACGTGAGACATTGCATCAGGACATAACGTCAAGCTACTACAGACCTTTAATCAACGGAAGTTCTGAAGAGATCACATCAGAGAAGTTAAAGATGACGAAGAATGAGCTCACCCAGATCAAGGACTTGCTGGAACTGTCCCTCGGACACACCGTCTACACATCAACTTAAAACCATGACAATCATGTAAGGCGCCGACAAAGCACACCTCGATAAAATATAAGACGCCTAGGAGTCGGCTGCGGTTGCCTTTCTACTTTGGAGCGATAATCTGCATATTTTCCCAAGATTTCCTGAGAAAGCTGTAAACACTGCTATAATGCCAACAAAGAGAGACATACTTTACACATATCCTTCAAATCGTCGATCATTTCTTGTCTTGAGGTCTGTACACGCATGGTTGCAATGTACTTCGCGTTGTCGGAATCAACGTTGCCAACAACAGACGTGAAAGATGGGCGATCCTGGGATCCGGGGGCCGGGTGGATGACATCAGCTCCTATAACAAAGGTCAATTATGCATCAGGATATACGGATAGTATTGACTCACCCATCACAATCGTAGGGTTTTTTGGATCTGTGATCGCCTTAACGGACTCAGGATCTGGGATAGTGTTAATCCCTCCAAGCTTTGGATTGATTCTTATTGCGGCAAATCAGTGAGTGCAAATGACATTTCATAGCAGTACTCACTTCAAGCAAACATTAGCCCAATACTGAATCTTCGCCCGGAAACATTTATTTGACTTCAAGCATTGAGTCGCAACGCCCATCTCACGAAGCACAATGAGCTTTCAAAAAGTGTCGACAGGGAAAAAGAAACTGACTGTGATATCACCGAAGCTAGATGTATCAAAATATAATATGAGCGCGCAAGAATCAAAGGAAAACTCACTGTTTTACTGCGTTATAGATATCGTTGCCACCATCAGGAAGAATGACGACAATTAAGCTGGGACCTCCGGGATGACCCTCTTTTGCTGCTTTTTCTGCAGCTGCCGAGCCCGCAGCCCGGAGTTGCTGGATAATGCCCATGAATCTTATTTGGCGCCACGAGAGGGTCTTAAGCACTTACATCTGCAACTTTTCCCTGGGCATTCTCCCACCTGATAATCGGCTGAGCATCTCGAACACGCATACCTTGAGATAGTCGTGAGCCGAATAATCTACTAACTCGAGATAAGGAAGAACCAAGCCACCCACCAACAGTTCCACATGCATTGACAAGGCCAGCCACCATTTCCCTGGCTGCATCTGGCGAGAAGCGGCGTTGGCTTTCATATGAAACCACAACCCATGTCTTGATGTCTGCAGGCTTGAAGAATTTTTTGTCCATCCTAACGGTTACATGAAATACGAGTTGACTCTATCTGTCCATACTTACATGTTCCAAGCTCCATCTCTGGGTTGCTTCAATCAAGTCAGGATGCCAGTATTCGACGGTAAGAAGAAATAGACATACTATTGTGGGCTGCTTACTTCCTGGCCCATACTTGAGCTTCGGGGGCTGAAGAACTCGCGCCGTGATTGGCAGAGGTCCAGCGGCAGTGTCGACAGACATCCCAAAACTTCGAACGTACTCAGATTGACCATACGCTAATACCTAGAAAAAGTAAGTAGCAAGCAGTATGCCACTGACGACATAACTTACTGTGTTTAGACCATTTGCAATGCTTCTGAATCGTTCGGCAGGTTTCATGGTTGAAAATTCAACTACGTCCTTTGTTTTCTCGGGAGGGATCTGCTTCTTCATGATCTGTCCAGGTGGAACCTGACACAGCTCAATGGGCAGCAAAGCCCCACTCCCAACCTAATTACGATGAACTGCAAATTTACATAAAGATATTTGAGAGAAACGAACCTCAACACAAATATTCGCAGGAAACCTAAGCGGACGATTCTCCCGAGATCTAAAGTAATCCGCGACAGTTATCTTCCTTCCATCCATGTCGAAGCTGAGAGCATTTGCCCCAGCGCTGGAGAGCTTTTTAATGACTCGAGGAGGTGCATTTGGCCTGGAACCAGCGGTATGTGGAGTTACAACTTTGACCCCCATCAGGAAACGCTGAAGTCTCAATCTTTCGCGGTCCGGCAGACCCTGTGAAGGAGCGAGAATATTCGGGTTCTGTCTTCCGAAGAATTCGAGACAAAGGTCGATTAGATTCCCTGGCCTGTACATCATTCCGGTGGAAATGTCAACATTGATCAGCATTCGCCCAATCCCCGGTCTGACAGACTGGAAAAAGCCTCTCCAGAGGACGATACCCATTCCGATGTTCTTCGTCTCTTTATCCGTGAAGAACGAACGGACGTTGAATGGATACTTCTCACTGGGATCCATTCGAACGACGACGTTTAGCGACTTACCGTCTGCGTTAGAATGAATGAATTTCTGTCGATAGTACACTTACCATGATAGCAGTCAGAACCTCTTCATCAATCGAATATCGTCCACTGACGTAGGCACGGAGCACTCTGTAAAGAGGTTGTCAAGTCAAGAAACGGGATTCAAGTTCTCCAAAGCTCACTCGGGATTAATTTCGTTCACCTTGGTAAGCTTGATCTTGTAAACTTTTGGTGGTCGGTCACTTGACTTAGTTTGAGGTACTAATATAACATCGAACTTCCGCAAGATGAATTGTGGACACAACACAAGGACCCAACTCCCTACCTGTCGAGAATTTGACGACCCGAGGGCGAGTTCGTATGGGGCAAACAAATTCTTACGTCCATCGAATACCGTCTTGGCTGTGAAAATCTGAGGCGCAACCTGTTCTTGAAGATTTTTCAGGAGGATCCTCCTGATTCGAGGATGGAGGTCAGAAGAAAAATCTAAGAGAACACACATATGTCGATCCATGTTTGAGGCAAACTCTATTGAGTATACGTACCAACTGAAATGGAATATTGAGGGACAGTGGTCAAAATTTCCAATGCAGCTCAAACATACCATCGTAATGCCTTATGGTCTCATCTGGTATTGATGTCACAAAACTGTTAGTGACGATAGCTAACTGTCTGCCAGCTGTGCCGTAGCCTGGTCTTCTCACACCAACAGTTCGTGTATGGACTTGAAAAGAATGTATTGTAATGTCAGAATGAAATCTACGAGAATGTGAACTCACCACTGCGTGCAAGGCCAACGGGGGAGACCCCGGCTTGAACGTCCCCACGGGTCGCATCACGACCGCGTGAAGCTCCACGAAAAGGAGAATTCCCCCTGGAGCCACCGCGGTTAGATGCGCCTCGGGGGGGCATACTGGACTTCGCTAGCAGGGGTTATAAAAAGAAAAAAAGATGGGAATGTAGGGAGACGACTCCCACCAACCCATGCCTATGGATTTTATATCATGTTCGGCACATTGCGGGGAGCATGTGACCCGATCAAACTACGCCCGAGGAAGCTAATACTGTGCACGGCCATGGCAGCTGATCAGGGCACACACCTAAAAATCAGTATACCCACATGGGACAAAACCACACAGCAAAGGGTATTTGATGTGCTATATCCCTTGACTTAGCTCGAGCATCATTCCACAGGTCTCCTCTGAGATGACGCTACTGCGCAATTGCTGCGTAGTGGGGCCAACTTCGTGCGCGTGAGTGCAGCATGTCTAGGTACACAGCGTTCGAAGCCAGATAAAAATGATTGCCGTACAAATCAGACTGGTTCTAGAGAACGTTTGTCCGGCATTGAAACCCTCATTATGTTCAGGAAGCATCAGCGCGAGAATACCGATCACGCTGCCAGATGAGAGATTGATTCCATTGATCAAGAACCTTGAGACTGCTGGTGTTTCTATGACTTCTTATTCGGGCTGAATGAAGCTTTTCTCCTGATACGGAAAAACCTAGACCTCGCAAATTGTAACATGGGCCGTCATGGCAAGAAAATGATTCAGACATCGGCTTGTCACTTGTTCACGCTCATTCTCACCGGCAAATGTGGCCGAGTTACACAAATGTCGTTCTTCGATCAGATCCCCACTCACCCTCCAAATCGCTGTAAGTGCTATCATCACATTTTACGGTGTATGCTGTAAGGGCAAAAATATGCGAGAAACAAAGAGGTATTGTAGGTAAATGGAAAACTATCGCTGAAAACTAGTTCATATCTTCTTGGTTGGGTCACGGTAGGCCGAGCAAGAAACATATATTTCGAGCGGTTTTGAAAGAGTTTGGAACAGGGCGGCTTGAAGGACCGCTCGGTTGTTAGCTGGTATGGCAGTAACCGATTCCCGCCCGTGTAGGCTGATGAGATAAGATTGAGCATTATTCTAGCACTTGAAAAGAATAAATGTCGGCATCTGACGGTAAATGAGCAGAATACGAAGCATTTACACTGCTTCGATGGGTGAGGGACGAGCCTGAGATGGATATCTCGCTTGACGCTTCAAGATTTAACAATGAGCGAGCCTCCGAAGATAATAGTAAGTACCGAACGTGAAGAGGGTGACTTTTACATGGCAATCTTGACTGAGCGCAGGCTGTCGTAAAACTCAGTAATACGTAGTAGTTCTGTGCACAGAGGTCGGACGTTTCTGACTCTCTACCAAGAGATTATCAACGATAGTCCTAACTGGCCTGTCAAGGTGTAATAGATGCGCGACTACATACGACAGGTAACTCACGGAGATCGAGGACCATGGGATCTGGCCTTCGGATACACCATCCACAGAATGGTATCAACACTATCTTGTCAAGATAATCGCGAATCGAATGTCACCTGGGTAAGATTCGAGGCACTTGGCAACGACCTAAGACCGAGGTGGTCATTCCACCTTAACGATGTGATTGTGCGAAGCTTCTCGTTAACTTGTCAGCTGTAGCCTGGTTACACGTGGTCTCGAATGTTATCACGAAAGTATATCACGACCGTGTAAGCCCAGGCCTCGAACAGGAGACGAACTGCACACAATCAAAGTATGCGTTTTGTCTTTTGTCTAGCCCTCAGATCCGGCCGTCTGTCCCTACACAGTTGCCCTACCCAATGCCATGCCAAGAAACGCAAAAGAGACAGAAGTACAGATTGCGATTCTTGACCGAGAAATAGACATCACGTCCTAAGAGTCGGCCTAGAACCGGGCTTCCGTGTCCCTGACAGATGTAAGATCTGGGGTCAGAGCGCACAAGTTCACAAGGTTCACGCTCCAATTTGAAGCCTTGGTTGGAGATTTGGAATTTGGGAGGCCGCAGAACTGTGACGTGATTGGGCGTGATACTTCGAATTCCCAGGCGGAGTTTGAATGAGGTCCGGATTATCCGGGCCTTCTCAAACGTGTCGAGATGGAAGTTCCATGTATACACTTGAGTGGTAATCAGGACATGACTGCTTATCTGTAGCCTATCCACAGACATGCATTTGTCAAGATAGGTTGGTCTAACAAGTACCGTTTATGCCAGTTACTCAAAATACACGATGTCTTTGGAACTTCGCACACTGAGGCGCTGACGATCCAGCCAAAGAGCTGTCCACGTCGAATTAAAACTGGCAAAAGCTTCAGGTTTACCATTTCGATCCATAATTCAGCCAACGTAAAAATTACGATGGGCTTTTCTAACCAATAGACGCCTTTTTAATCGTCACTTACGTTTTCAGAACGAAGTAATTGACAACGACAGTATATATCGTCATTTTCGACCCGCAGCTATAGAAGAGCATTAACTCGTCGGAGAGAGCTTAGTCTCACTGTAATCAGACCTGACAAATCAATTTTTTCCTTCACCAAATACTTCAACGAAACGAGATACCTTAACAGCCTGTTGTGACGCCCCAGGCTGTGCTGGGAGCTCGCGCTTCCCGGGGACAAGACCGGGTATACTGAACAAGGCGACAGCCAGTATCTCCGGCGTGGCGACTAGAGGGTACCAGAAGCGCTCGTTATTCGCCTTTTGGAAATCGTTCACGGTGGCCATGGCGAATCCTTCGCGTACCAAGAGAAGGAGCGAGATCAATAGTAAGATGTAGGACTGGTAACGCCCGAATGTGCCTTTCCCTAGCTTGGGGGAACCGTCTGCAGCAATGGAAATTAATCGTGTGGCATGAGCGTTTAGGAAGGTGCGATTGAGGGACGTACGGCGTAGCTCGTTCTTGGCGACGATTAGAGCCTCATAAGCCACGAGAACAGAAAGGACAAGGAAGATTATTGTGCTTGTCGTGTGTAGTGACATTCCGGT
The DNA here is from genome assembly GCA_017657225.1 of Termitomyces sp. T69sscA. Classification (NCBI taxonomy): domain Eukaryota; kingdom Fungi; phylum Basidiomycota; class Agaricomycetes; order Agaricales; family Lyophyllaceae; genus Termitomyces; species Termitomyces sp. T69sscA. The sequence continues at coordinate 52,141 of JAGGAQ010005998.1, read as the reverse complement.
CGAAATGGTGCTTGAATCATTGGAGGTATTAATATCGGAGATACCGATACTGCCCATGACGATCGCCGCGAGGAGTACCAAGCGAAAGAGGTAACGACGCCGGATAATACGCGAGATGATGCTCCCTGAGACATGCTCCGAAAGCAACTCCCTAAGTCCGAAGGACTAAGTGTCTGTATCGTACAAAAAGGATCAAGCATGCGTACCGGTCGAGTACGAGATTGTAGGTAGAGTAAATCAGCGAGAAGAATCCGATTGCAAAAAGAACTTCTGCTCCTATCAGTAGGCCAACATTGTTCCCGCCAGGCCCGGCTATAATGGCTCGTAGAATAAAGGAAGTGAGGCGTACTATGATCGTGAACAAGCGATCAGTGTTTGGTCCGCACCCAGATGAAGAATAGACGCTTACCTGCGCAGAAGAACGTAAGGGAATAATATACACGACTCCGCTCTCTGAACGACCGGAAAATGAACCATACGAGTAAAAGAAGGTATAGAGCGGCGAAGACAGCGGCTGCGGGAACAGATTGTATTCCAAAGTACGCTGCGTCCGTTTCTGCGGTTCCCATGGCGTTTGCAAGTTGAATTCTGCGCTGGAAATATGTGAGACGCAGCTCGCTATTTTAGCAGGTTCAAAGTCTCAGATACTTTAAATTAGTTCAAATGTCTCAATCGACCAGTGAAAGGAGGAAATACTGTCTCATCTATTCCTTCATTTCCTCCAAAAAAAAATACAAAAACCGAGAAATCAATGCATCTCTTGTGTTGATCAAGATTTAAGAACGATTACCTCTAAACAAGCTGAAGTGGTTCGGCCTGTGCCGAGATTTCGTTGTGGTGCTGCACATGGGTTCCTCGATCAGAACTGGTCGCGGGAGATAGAAACTCAGCTTTTGTTTTCTTTATTCTGCGTCGCCTCATCTTCATTTGCCTCATTTTTCTCCGCGTTGTCCTGTAATTTGTCTGTACAGGCTCGGCAGTACATTTACTAGGGATTTCCTAATATATGGCCGTGTGGCGTAATGGCAACGCGTCTGACTACGATAAGGAAGTCACGTCTCTATATGGTAATCAGGAGATTGCAGGTTCGACCCCTGTCTCGGTCACTTCGTCTCGTCTGACAGAAATTTCTTTTGCTCAGAGATTGTACAAGGTTATTTATTCAACTCATATCGGCAATCACAGAAGATGCGATTGGAATGCTGAGGTATGGAAACGATATTCTCCAGGAAAACTTGAAAAGGCATGGACCGCCGGCCAGGAGCAACCGTGGCAAAAGTTGGTGTCTCTACTCATACGCAGGGTTTACACTATCCCGCTTCAATCGCATGTAGTAAGCGCGTGCAGCCTGATTTCGTGTCTTGCATTCCGCAAGTGATTACTCTGTGACGTTTTGTGACACGGCCCGGTTCGGTGTCCACAGAGACAGATCCATTCGTCAATCAGCCCATGGAGACCCATTGCCGCGCCATATAAACACTCTGCACCCTCCTCCGTTTCTCAACATGCCCGGTGGTCGTCGAAATCCTTTCAGCGTCACAAGAATCGTCGACGCTCTCGAACATGCCAAGTCAAACGCAAAGGAAGTCGCACAGGTGACGAAGGCTCTGGCAGAGGCGAAGCTGGGTAAAATCCCGTTTGTCGATCTCGAAATCCAGGTATGCAGTGACACTCTTGTCTCGTCGTGTCTTATCATTGGAACGCAGTTCATCGGCGCGTCGGGGATGCCCAAGATGGACGTTGTTGGCTCTGCTGATCCGTACTTTGTTGCAGACATTGATGAGAAAGTCACATTTGTGTGCGTTCGATGTCCTCTTTTTTCGATGTTTCCCTTGAGAACATGCATCTAGCTCTGCGGTCAAAGGCGAGACTTTGGCTCCGGTGTGGAACGAGATCTGGCGAGTCAAAAATGTCCCGGCGGTTGCTAATCTGCACGTTCAAGTCCTGGACAAGGATGATGATGCCCCGCACGACGACTTTATCGGGAAATTCACGACCTCTGTGAGCAAGGGCGCCAAGGAGGCCGAAATACAGGGACCTCTCTTCCGAAAGGACAGGGGTACATTCTGGCTCAAAGTGCGCTCCCATCTGACTTTTTCCTCTGCCTACGCTAAGACCGCTCAAGATTGACAGTACCCCTTCGATCGACAAGGATCCGTCCAAATTCCCCTACCTCTTCGACGGGCCCATCCGCTTTTCCCGGCACTACTCCCCGACCGTTGGGATGCTTACGAACCTCGACGACCAGCGCCTCTACTCAACATGGAAGATGTACCTCCGAGGAGTCCCTCTTTTCTTCGGGGACAGACACCAAGGCTGGAACCGCAGCTACAAGGCCGCGCAGAGCATCTTCCAAGGCCCGACCTCGGTCGTCGTGCGCTCAGGCATCCAAGCCGGGCACCGCATGCTCTACGCCCGGAACGCGCGGAACGTCTTCGGGACCATCGACGCGTTCTCCGACGTCGCGCAGCTCCTGCACGCGGGCAAGTCCAGCCGCCCCGGCGGCGGCCAGTTCGAGCACCGCATCAAGCCCGCGGTGTACACGTACATCATCTCGTCGGAGGACGACTCGTTCCGCTTCTCCGAGACGGGCGCCGCGTTCTTCGTCGACTTTGCGTCGAAGCATGCGCTGCACAGCAACTGCGCTGAGACCGTGCGGTACAGCGGCGAGTTCCACCCGCGCCCGCGGGGCGGCTGGGCGGCGTTCAGCGACGCGATACAGGACCATGAAGTCGATTGGGAGCTTGTGATTGATAACAACTCGGGCACGTACGCGCCGGATAAGACGCTCCTGCCCGAGCTCAGGGGGCTTTTGGAATACAATTTTCCTGGGTTCGGGATATATGCGTGGGACCGTGAGGATCCCAAGCTCGAGGAGAGCAGGGAGGCGTGTCGGGAGTATGCGCTGAGGCATCGGGGTGTGACGAAGCACGAGTTGCAGCCTTATGCGGCGTCGAGTGAGGAGACGCTTTCTCATCGGGTCACCATCGGCGCTCAACAGCTCGGAGAGGCTGGTCGGAGGATCTTCGAGTCAATGACTGGAAATGGTGCTGGCAATGGACGGTCGTGACTCTGTGTGTGAGACCAGCTTTCCGCGACAATGTCGAAAATCTATCCCGTGGCAACAATGTTATTCAGTCGTAACTTGTCCAAGCGTCAGAAAGGTTGGTTTGAGTGATTGGATATTATATTCTGTATGGATGTAGTACATAGATGTTATCCTGTATATTGATACTGATCATAGTAGTACAAATCGGTTGTCATGAAAGACAAGAACAAAACCCCCGAGTACATCATCGCCGCAGCACCAGGACAATAGAAAACTCCTGTTATGCAAAAAAAGTGCGGCTTGATGAAGACCACAGAGCCTTGATTTTGGGTTACAATAACTCTGAGAAAAAAGCGAGGAAATGCAAATCAGAAAGATGACAATGAAGATCGAGGTAAGGGAGATGTCCATGCAGACAGAGTTCGTAGTCCAGATCCAGAGTCAGACTCAGAGTTACCAGTCCAAGGAGGAGGATTCGAGGTCCCGTGCGGGTCGTCCATGTCCAGGCCAACAGAATCGCCGTGCCGCACGAGAGGCGAGCTCTTGTGGAACTTGAATGTCAACGGTGTCTTCCGATTCGCGAGGGAGCGGTACGTGTCGTTCCGCCGCAACAGCATCTTCGCCACCAGCTGCTCCATACTGCTAATCGCGCCCTTCTCCACGGCCCTCTCCTCCTCCCCCTCCCGCTCCACCACCCCATCCTCCGCCCTCAACCTCTCCTTCTCCTCCTCCCGCTCCCGCCCCATCTTCAGCCTCAACATCGCGCCAATCTCCCTCCCGCGCTCCTTCTCCTTCTTCCTCGCCCGCCGCGCCTCCCAGCGCTGATGCACAGCCCCCTGCTCAAGCAGCGTCTGCTCCAGCTGCCGCGCCGCCCGCTCCGCAAGCAGCGACCGGCGGTGGAGCTCGCCCAGGCGGCGAATGTCCGGATCCGCGCTATCCTCGATGTACGCGGGGTCGACGTCGCAGTTCTCCGGCGACGGAGACCGCGGGAGTGGCTCGTCCTCTAGGAGGAGGAGACTGCGGCTTGGGGAGCCGAATGGCGATGCCGGGACACCGGGAAGGCGCGGGTCGCGATCGGATGGGGACACTGCGTCATCTTCGGGATCGGCGCCGGGTAAGGGCACGAGCGTGGCGCCGGGTGAGGGTGGCGAGGTTAGCCCGTCGTCGCCGTCGTCGTCGTCGTCGTAGAGGGAGGGAAGATGCGAAAAGGAGCGTAGGGACGGCGAGGACGGCGAGTCTGGGATGTCGTCGAGCTCGGGGAGGAACTCGAGCTCGGGGACCGGTGGTGCAAAGAAGGTTCGGAACTTTTCGCCCCTGAAGTCGTTGCCGAATAGCCTTTCATCTGATGGGAATGGGAACTCGTGGACAAGGGGACTTGTGGGCAGGGACTCGGGGGTCGGCGGTGCGTCCATGTCCATGTCCATGTCCATGTCCGGGGTATTCGGCGTCGGGGGCAACTCTTCGTCAAAGTCGATAGGCGACGCTGGCGAGTGGTTAAAGGTACTGTTAGGTGACTGGAAGGGTATATCGAGAGTGTGTAATATAGGTTGACAGTGTGGCGAGGTATTATTGTCATGCGACTCCTGTAAGTAAGGTAACGATTCAGGCTCTGGAATACGGTTGCCACTTGGTAACACACGCGTATCTCTACGTGAACGAGCCATGTCATAGGTACCATTTGTAGTCCGTTCCGGGGATATAGGCGATAGCAGATGATCCATGCTGTGGTCATGATCCGGAAAACTTGACACTGAAGGGAAGCCTGCATCCCAATCACCATGCGGATAGAGGTCCGGGACCATGTCGACCTCTGCAGGTGGCAGGGCCAGGGTCTGTGTTGGGATTGTTGGAGGCGGGGTCATGAGGGCCGGAAAGCTGAGCAGCTCGACTATAGAACCGAGAGAGATCTCGCGAGGGAGTCTACACCGCGACGGGACGGGCGATGAAGGACCAGCTTCAGCGTTCGAGCCCAGGCTCGGCAGAGGCACGCTTCGCTTGGGGTCAGAGTTTGTGGGAGGAGGCGACGGTGGAAAGTGGAGCACCGAATCGCACTTGCAGTGGCTAAAAGAACACTTGTCGTGACTAGAAGAGAGATACGAGGGTAGCGCCGAGTAAAGAGAGCTGGGAATCTGGAGTATTTTGTCGCTAGAATATGGCATACGGACGACAAGAGGCATCATGGTGTGAGCCAGACAGTGGCTTGTAGTAGACCTGGTCCGGATTAGACAACGAACAAAGCAAAGACGGTTGACGCACAGACAGTTCAGCCGGAAACAACAAGGCCCATAACGAGAGGAAGAAAGGCGAGGGAAGACGCAGGACGTGATATCAAGACTATATTCTCTCTGACAGCCGCGGTCAACACGCGCGTGCCACATGTCCCGCTTACTCAGCACACGCCAATCAACACAGGCACACACGGCACGAGGCACGAAGCAGTCCACGCCTGTCCCCCAAATCACCGCGTGCACGCCGTCCTGCGGTCATGAGTGCTCGATCGCCTTTCGAAATCGTCTCTAAACACTACCGAAGCAACTTCTGAGGCGGTTCCTATCGGACAACCAGGCGGGAACCCATCTTCACATGGGGCGGACAAGGCTGTGCAAGGGAAAATTGGTCACGGTTTTTCTAGCCGTAATGACAGATATCTATTTGCTCAGGGTGATGGCATACGAGCTTGGCCCGAAGTTTGTTATTCATCAACTAGAAAGCGTCGCTCCATCTCTTTGTCGGCCCGACCGAGCTATCATTTAAAGCTGTGGTCTGGAACATACGAGAACGTTAGTCTTTAATGCCAGTTCTTGTCCCACTCCGACCAATGTCAAAGATGATCAAAGAATACTCTCATCACACCTGAGCACTCCTGTCACTGGTTGCTTTCTTCCATAGAGAACAACATCTCTGTAGGTGCCTTTGATCTCAATCGATGGTCTCCTGATAAATGATGTTCTGAAGGGGATATATATACTAGCACACATTTCGAGCTTGGAGAAGATCTCGACACAACGCCTAACGCGGATTCAGAAACGGGACGCAATTTGTTGACCTACATTGTCAATCTCACTCAAAGAGCTGCGAACGCAATACCCGTCCCAGCCCAATCTTCCAAATCCGCATCTTCTCAATATCCGTGAACCCACGTAAAAAAGCTACTTTTAGCTTGATAATCCATCATTTCACACAGCACTACCCAACGTATCCATTGTTTCATCACGTCCTAGTTTTTTTCCACAATCAGAACGCTGTGCGTATACAAGGGCGCCTTTTCCGAAAGGATATCCCAAGCTCGCGCCAACCTGGAGTATCGGTATCATTTACACTGTCCAATCTGAGCTACCATTCCACGTCGATCCGTGGCGCCTCTTGGGGATTCGCACGCACATCACCCCGCGGGATGCCGTTATCAAAGGAACATCTTCTCTGTTCTGCTCCCTCTCTCATCAACGCGAACAAGTATCAATAAGAGCTCTCTCTTCACCAAGTCCTATTCACATTTGCCGAGCCGGCACGCTTCCTTTTCACCGAAGTCAAGCCCTCACCCTCGAGTTGCCTGTTTGAATCGAGTTCTCAGCTTCCTTGATGTTTCCGCGAACAGAACAAGAATATGCTTATCATTGGTAGTTGGCTGATTACGCGTATCTAGCAACACATTAAACGTTCATGCCATGATCCTTTTAACCTGGACAAGCAAGGTATACAGCACGGTGATATCAGTATCAGGCAAAGGTACTATGGATACATATCCCCCGTCTACTAGCATACCCGTACACCCGCTTATGCGGACCAGCGTTTGTCCCGCACTTTTATTATCTTGGAGCAGCTGCCCTACAAACACAGCCCCCGTGATTCCGCACGCAATCGCTGTTCTCTGATCATATAACACTCAGATCTCCGAGTACGCATGACAGGGCGGGGAGTGGATACTTTGAATCTGGCATTCTTCGCGAGCTGGGATCAAGTCTTGGCCTAATAAGCGTTCCAACGCTCAAAGGACCCCATGCCCAGAGATCGCGCTGGAGATTCACGTTTATGCTAGCAGGCACGGGGTGTCTCCGAATCCTCTCAAGTGAGGTGGAAAGCTGGAGAGCTCGTTATTTTGGAAACATGCTCTAGATCTATTATATTGACAGATACATCATCAAAACAATAATAACATTTTGCGTTTCGCAGAACAATCAAGTTCAAGTTAATGTCAATGAGTTAATGAGCTAAGTGGCGTGATAGCGGCCCGGGGCCGCGCTCCGATACACCTAGGTCACCACGATACAAAAGCCTCTCGTCCACGAACTGCGTGCAATCGTATCTTCCTGCGCCGCTGGTACCCCAAATATGACGACATCATGCCACTCTAACCTAACCAACGCAGAGTGCGTCAGCTACACAGCTCACAACAGCCTGAGATCACTCGGACGCATCACCTCATCTCATTGTGTGATTGACAGACACATTCTGATAGACTCCGGAATACGCCACTGGCATCTCCGGGGCACTCGTGGACTGTCGACATATTGGCTGTCATGCAATGCCATGCCATGTCGTGATCATGATATGATGGGCACGAGTACGGTTCGTGTATGATGATGAACGAATGAATGAAAGAATGAATGAATTCTGTTTATACCGCCGGCAAGCCACAATGCTGGGCTAAGAGGCGGGGTAAAGTGATGGTCGTGCTCTGGTGTTCGTTATATAACGATTCTCTTTAGTGTTGGGTATTGGAAGATAAATGGAGTGGAAATGAATGGATTTACGAGATTAACAGGCACAAAACCCGCAACACTACTTATGTAGCGATCATTTTCAAAGATTGGCATGCGAATTGACGTGAAATGACAACCAGTGACGTTCGCAATGATTAATTTGAAATACAGGGGTTGATAGCATTTGTCTTTGCAGATGATGGAGACTCTCAATATTGTACATAGGCTGTGCAGTTGGCCCACGATTTCGATGACATTGCCGGCATAGAGCTAGAAGGTAGACGGCAGAGATGTGAACGAAGAGGTGAGCTTGATGTTGGTACACACTGGTGGCATGAGCAAACACGATAACCATTGATCCGTTCTTGAACAGTGAAGGTGAGGTTCAGTACGTATAACGAGCTTTAGATCACTTTATATCATTCACAAGTTGAGCCTTTGAGTGTCGTCTTCTTACAAGCCACCCAGCGAAGAGCAGAGAAAGTGAGAATCAAAGTTGTGTCCGCTAGATCATTTGTGCGACCAAGAAATATATCATAAAAGAGCACGTTACTTGGTTATTCGGGACTAAGACCGCAGCACTATGTAGCGATCATTTTCAAAGATCATGCGAGCTGACGTGACAACATTCAGTCAAAATACAGGGATTGGTAGCATTTGTATTAGCATATGATGGAAACTCTCATATTGTGAGCTGCTCACTCGACCCACGATTTCAATGACATTGCTAGTATCGAGCTAGAAGGTAGACGGACAGAGATGTGAGCGAAGAGAGTTAGCTTGATGTCGGTACACACCGGGGTTGTCACTGGCATGAGCCAACACGCCTCTCCCTGTAAATCATTGATCTGTCCTTGAACAGTCAAGGAAGTTCTGAGCTTCAGATCACTTTACATCTTTCACAAGTTGAGCCTTCGAGTGTCGTCTTCTTACAAGCCACCCAAGGAAGAGCATAGGAAGTGAGAATCAAAGTTGTAGCCGCTAGATCATTTGTGCGACCAAGAAATATATCATAAAAGAGCACGTTACTTGGTTATTCGGGACTGCAATCCGACGCAGCTGCATACGTTTACGAGTACTGAACACTGAAGGGGGCTGTCAAATCCAATCCAACAGTAACATCCAGAATCTTATTTATCGCATCATAAGTAAACTGAGCCTTTGACGTGTTGACTTGAACCGATTCCGGACTCTCAGCAACGCCGAGGAAGCGTACTCTCAACGTTTTGACGCCAGAATCGAACCCAAATTCGCCCTGGACGTCGAGCCTGCCCTTCTCAAAAGAAAGTTTCAGGGACGTCTGGGAAGCCGGTGTGACAGACACGCCATCGTCGATGTATAGCGCACCGACGGCCGTTCCGTCTGTCCCGGGAGCGACTACAAACTCAAAGTCATGGTTTCGCACGTCCGTCGTTGTCATCCCAGACTGGGCGCGTAGGGGTAATATCGCACCGCCTTTAATGTGAAGAGGAATTTGGGTAAAAGATACGTTGGTGAGGGTGACCATGGACCCCTCGCCCTGGACTGGAGCGAGAGTAGTAAAGTCATAGAAGATGTCATGAGGAAGGTAGAAAGTAACAGAAGTCGAGTCTTCTTCCGTTACCGGTGACACAAGGATTGAATCACCATAGAAGAATTGAAGGTCGATAGGAAATGTTGCTGTATCTTTCGGATACTTGTACCAGAGAGGATGAAGGACGGGGGTGCCATCAAGGTGGGCTTGGTGGAACGCAGTATATATATAATCCAAAAGACGATAACTAGGAGATGGTTAAGAACAATGATGCGAAAATACACAAGCCGACCTACCGAATATCAATGACATTCTTGGCAGCTTGAGTGACGCTCGCCCAGATATAGAATTCTTGACTGTTCGCTGTGATGTCGTTGTGCTAGTGACGAGCCATAAGCACGGCACGATGCGTTCGCATGATATAGAACACTTTACGTTGCGCATGAATGGATAAAAGGCTCCAAGCATTGCCCATCGCCCGCAAAGCTTTTCAGTAACGTCGCCGCCTGAAATGTTATGAAAGGCGGCCAATGTGTATCAAGCGAATGAAACAACATACCAAAACCGCAAACATCGCTACCGATCATAGGTACCTGATAGATAGAGGCAAAACCCAGCATGCCGGCAATGGACTTCCTATAATGATCCCATGTACTCAGGTTATCTCCTAGCCACTTGCCGACTTTGTTACCAGCACCAGCGAAGGTGGAGCGGGTAATAACAAGCGTCCGCAACCCTGGACGACGCGCGAGCATTGCTTCGTGAGTGGTCGTTGACATCATCGTTCCATAGAGGTTGTGAACATCATATTCAACTAAACCATTTGCGTGTTTTGAATCCACCTAATGATGGTTGATATAGTTTCACATAACCAAGTAATCCAGATCGTCTTACGGATGCTGTCTTCGAAGAAAGAGGGCCTGCTACATTGTTGATCGCATAAGGGGGTGATAAGATGCCATCACGTTTTGATTTTACGGACGTATTGATGAATATGGGAGCGTTAGGATCAGGGGGAGGACTTGTACGAGCTGGAGGCAAGTCTTGCTCAATAGCTTGTTGGAAGGGATCATCGCAAGGCAGATTACAGAACTACCATCTTTTCATATTAGTGTAACAATCGAAATTATAGCAACTTACGCTCGACGGTTCGTTCATGTCAATCCATACCCCATCAATATCAATTCCTGTCGCAGGATCGTAAAAGATTTCAAACTCGTTATTCCAAAACCTGTTGAGAAAAGACATTTTGAGCCTCTGTTGACCAACATGAACAAAGCTAACGTACTTTGAAATGTTAGGGTGGAACCAATCTGGAAAGTGTTAGTTCACAAGAAGATTAAGTGGAGAAAAAGTCACAAACCTGGAAAGACCGTCACACCTATTGTCAGAGTAAATTACGCTTCGTCAACAGAACCAAAACGATACGTATTTACCTGGCCACACCAGTCCCAGGCTGTCACTTCCGTTTGCAGCCTTAAGCCAAACATCCAATTCTGCACCTCTATTGAATGTCGCGTAATCCTCTCCAGGCGTAAACGCAACGGCGGGATCATTCATGAGAACTTTATACGAGCAACAAAATGAACCCATGCTACTGAAGAGGTTAGGTTGAATCCTGACTTACTGTACTTCTGATTATGTGAGTGCAGGAAACTGACAATGTCCCTCATTCTGTTCAAGGGGAAGTAAGAAGGGTCGACTGTAAAAATTCTCCTTCTGTCCATATAATCTGGTGCAAATTGGTTCAACACCGACGAGAGAGAAGATGAGCGGTTGGGTACCAATATCAGTCCACATCGTTTCAAGAGGAATGCCAGCAGCTGAATAGTTCGAGATTACGGCGGCAACGTTGACAAAGTCTGAAAGATATCAGTGCAAGTCTAACTTCGAGTTGTGTATCATGTCTTACCCTTGTAACCGAATCGACATTGGTGGAACCCAAACGACCAATATGGCACTTCTGCAGGTGTTCCAACAATTTCTGCGTATTGCCTCGCGACTTCCGATGGATCCGTTGTACTCCCAGCGAGAAAATAGAAGTCAAGCACTCCACCGATCACGTTGTATTCCAATGCGGCCCCTCCGGTATTTGTGAGCTTGATATCCATGCCATTTGAGTTAAGTAAGAAGACCCCATGCGTTCCCGTGGTCCGGTGTTCGAAGTACACGGGATGATTTCCGTAAAGATTGGTGCCAACTGGAATTCCAGGAGCGTCCCGCGACCACAAGGTAAGCGTGGTATTTTCGGTCGGAAGACGGAACGGGTTTGTGTGTTCTCCAAGTCCATAAATGTTAGTGTCCAAAGGCAGGTTAGTCTTCACACGTAAAAATTGGGGCTCGAAGATGAGGGGATGTGAGGTGGTGGAGAAGAGTACCTCGTGAGAAGCTGTTCGATAAATTGAAAAAGAGAAGGGAGACGTGGTGTAATTAAACTGAATAGCAGCACTTTCTGGAGAGACATCCGGGTTTGTGCTCGGCCGAGGAAGGACTGTTTCGGGTACTTCAAAGCGTGGCGAAGCTGCGTCAACTATCTTGACATGAATGCGAGTATCTACGCGGTTACGTTGGAATACTAGGGCTGCTGATCTGTTGGAACATACCTGTCTCATACACCACTGTCAAGCCTAGTTTCTCCACGTCCGGGCCAAAGACTGCACATCCTTCGCCATCAAGAACAAGGTCCGCTGTCAGTGACGCGCCAGAGGTTGTAATGTTCGTTGCAGAATATCCAGAACATGCGTCTAGGACTGCAGGATCAACGAACTCAGAATGCGCAGAGCCTGCTTGATATAAGAATGCGACCACGCATAGAATCTTTTCAAGAAGTTTGTTTCGCATAGTTGAGCCACTTAGGGTGCAAATTGAGATGAGTGAACCTAGAAGCCAAAAGTACGTTTTTCAAGTAGTACAGCATAATTATAGGAGGCGGTGTGACCAAGAGAAGCGTGTGAATCGAATTCGAGAATTCCTGTGGAGAGAGTTACATGCTTCTCGTTGTTTGCCAACCTCAATGAACATCCGGTTTCGTAACTTGGGTCTCCAGCGAATCTTTTGACCTCGAATGCCGCATTCTCAGGGATGTGTAAGGAATTACGACTGCAGTGATGGGCTGATACAGGCCCGGGTTTGCCGTCCGTCGTCCTATGACAAACATTGTGTCAGCCACAATATGGCCTCGACAACATCACATGCATGTTGATACCGGAAAGCGCAAATCTTAGAGCTGGTAAAAGGGCGGTGCTCGATCATCATGCATCTTGGACGGTGACGGAAGAAAACAGAAGCAAAACAAAGATGATGTTTTCCAGAATTTATGCAGACCATCAAAGTTGTCAATTGGCACTTTTCTACGTACACTTGGTGGGTGAACTGAGAAAAGGAGAACAATGATTTCAGAGTGTAAAAGTGCAACATCATACGCTACATGATATAATTATCTCTGATATGAATCAGCATATACAGGTCAGCCATCCAACTCGTATTTCTGAGTGACGCCCACTAGGCCTTATTGACTTGGATGTATCCTCAGAAGACCAGAAATGTCTTGACGCCGGTTGGCAACTACAAATGGAAGGAACAGTCTTCTATGCTCGGTGATACAATTGCCATTATTCTTAAATCAGAGAAGGCCGCGGTACAGGCATTTCACTGCGACCATAAGAGTAGATCTGAACTATTTGGTCTGCCACACTTCGTACATTCTTGATCGCTTGAGCTATGTGCACAGGGATTAAAATACACTCATTCTTGGCTGGTTGACGTGATTTCTCACTGAGTTTATGTGAATTTGGGATGGAATCTGTAACACCATACCTCCTGATGATTGGAAAACCATTGGAAGATGGGACAACCCATTATATGGCAACGGTGGTAAGGGGAAACATACTATATGTCTGTGATAGACTTCTGAAGTGCAACCGACATTTCTTTCAATGCCAGCCAAGTCAAGCAAATGGTAACGTCTCTGCTTACCAGAGTTATGCGCACAAGCCATCGCTGAATGAGTGCCCAATAGCATCGTATTCAAACAGACCCGTTGAGACATCTCAAGTCGACCTGGAAACGATATCAACATTGCACAAAAGTTTGAAGAACAGGTAGGTTTTTCAGCTTCATGACGTAGTCAAAGCCTGAGGGTCATTTGAAGACTCGTACCCTTTATACCTGACATCTATAGATCCCAAAGGTAAGTGTGAAACATCCGCGGGGCTTTCCATCTCGGCGTAGAAAGGTACTGTGATTGGTCGGGTGACCAAGACGTCATGCGGGACTGAAGCTCATGCATTCGCTGATGGGTACGTATTGATGGTGGCCTCGTGTACTTCTGATCGGTCTCCACCGACGGTCTCTCGCATCTAGAACATAGACTACCTTGGAAAGCAACCTTCTTCGGTGGCATTGCAACCGAACAGTCCAAAGATGTAAGAATGCGGACATGCACACCGGAAATCCTGTGCAGTCTTCCTCCGCTTCACAATCACCGGAGGCTGGTTGCCACCGTTGGTGGAGTGGCGGACGTCGCATTGCCCCAGCCTCATGGCTCAGGCGTGAAACAATCGACTCGGTCTTTTTTCGGAGGACATGAGGAGACAAGGTTGAGGAATGTGTGAGGTGAGATTTTCGACAGACAAAAACGGCATCACAAGGGAGACAATAGAGACTATAATAGGGTAGATAGAGGGACTGTCGGAGACATTATGAAAGGAGGCATTGGAGGATGAGCAAAGGTGGTATCTTGAGTAAAGCGACCGAGAAGCGATTGAAATCCTGTAGATCTACTTGGAACTCTTCGCTTTCATAGTAGAAAGAGCCAGATCCACTTCGCGTGACAAGCATTGCTTGAAAATGTAAGTGGGTCCAGGATCTTATCTTATCTGCTTACCCAGGCCATTTAAGATCCCTCGGCAAAGTGTCGTTGACAACTACGCTTCCCCTCGACCTGCCACCCAGAGCCATTGTCCCCACATCTGCCCAGAAATATGGACGAAGTGAGTGAGTCAAAGTATCCTCATAGTGTGACCCGACGTCTAATGATTTGACCAGCCTACTACGAGCATGATTGGGAGAGGCAATTAGCGCACATGTACTTGGCTTCTCCTGAACCGCCCAAAACTTACAATGGGGCTGAAACGCAAGATCCGCTTCGTGCAAGCCCTACCTCTGCTACATATACAAGCGTATCAAGTTCATCCGTTCCATCCGTTCCAATGGGGCTCTACGCCTTGAGAAACTTGCCGAACGAGCTTCTGTGCAAGATATTCTGGTACTGCACCTCAAATTATATTTCGATATCCGCCAATGGACGTTCTACGCCTCTCATCCTGTCTCAGGTGTCGTCGAAATGGCGTTCGGTGGCTCTAGGTTACCCCTGGCTCTGGAATGAAATCGTAATAGATTGCGGAGACTGGTCTAACATGCCGAGACTCGTGGAGCATGCTCATCTTCATCTGGGGCGCAGCGGCAATCTTCCTATCTCAATTCGTACCAGCGGTATGATTCATCCTTCCAGCCAAAGTCCTACGGACACAAATGCGATTCAACAACTTGTTACCCCATACGCTCCTAGAATCCGACACATCACGCTCGCTTTCCCCCTCGATTGGATGAACAACTTCCTCCGCAACACTGCGAGCATCGAAGAAGTCCAATCTTTAGAGTCCATCAGACTCGTATATCATCCCACCGAAGGCAGCGGCCAACTGGTAGACAACAACCTTTTCACGCACGCGCCAAATCTACGTAAAGTGGAGCTAGAGTTCGCATCCGGAGGTTGGAGGTATCTAAGCCCGAACACGGTTCACCTTCCGTGGTCACAAATCGAGGAACTCAATCTCGTTGATATCGTCGCGTCGCCGTCTTATCTCCAGTCTATACTCGTTCAGTGTAGGAATCTGCAGAAGTGCACGCTGAGTATCATCAAAGTCGCCGAGGAGATCCCGAACCATTTTCATTATTTCTTTTTTCACCCTCCTCAGCTTAACCATGTTTATCTTTCGAGCATTAAGCATCTGACGCTGTACAATCCTATGGACTTTGACTACATCAAGTACCTTGCTGGGCTGCGCATCCACTTTCCTTCCCTTGAGCACTTGAGCGTTATAACTGGTGGCGAACCAAGGAATGGCAAAAATTGGTCGCACTACCAATTCATGCAGCTCATAACGGAAAACTCTGTGCAACTTCGCTCCGTCTCCACCCCTGCATTCATCGACGAGGCCGACATTGAGAGTATAATTGGAGAGGTCCCGTCGTTGGTGGAGCTTGACGTTAGCCAGGGTAGCTCGATTTCTGAAACGACCGTGAGGCTGATGTTGCGTGGCTACTTGGCTGCTCAGCTCGAGGTTTTGAAATGTGCAGTCGCACCCGAGTTGTTGTCAGATTTCCTTGATATGGTTGAGAGTCGGTTTGTTCCCAGGAAGTCCCAGGCGAAGTATAGAGGTTTCAAGAAGCTTGTTATTCGGTGCCCGAAAGACTCTGATGGGTATCGAGAAGTCCGAGAACGTATCGAGGAATTGCAGGACTGTGGGCGTGATATCACTATTGTGGATGCAGCTATTCTTTCTTGCTGATCTTACATTTGATCCTGGTGAATAGGTCATCCACTCGCGGGGGGTCAAACTCCAAATGAAGAGCTGGAATCTGAAATTATTTTGTATGTACTTTTAGCCACTGTACCATCAAGCGCTGTATATGACGAAGAACCTGGATCATGTAAGAACACGAAATAAAGAACAAAGCAAATGGATATTAGTAGTTGAACATTTATCAAATGTATTACATTTATACAAACAAGCAAATTTCATGAGCATGAAATTAGACAAGGGACTAAGATTTCGCACTAGTCTCGAACGAATCAACTACGATTGAACAATAGTTTTGAATAAGCCTCGTGTACGTCTCACACTTATCAAGGCACAACGCATCTCCTTTATGACTCTTTTGTTATGACACTATGTATCGCGTTCCGTTAGAGTCGGGTGGCGCGATGGCACCCTGTTCCTTCTGTTCGAATCTGTAGGACATTGTAGAATCATTAGTGTACATCTTTGTGTACATGTACATATGGTTTGAGACTCGGGATCTCTTTTAGGAACTGCTTACCTGCTGAGAATTCATACACGATGAACGGTTTACCTCGACGATTCGGGTAATTTCTTCACTTATTTCTACCCTCTGATTCACACGCCTCCCCTCAAATCAACAATATATATCGTTACCGGAGCAGAACAGCGGACCGCCTGATTTGAACCATGGGTAGATGAGGTGTCAGGTTGGCACAATACCTGACATGCTTTTAATGATTATGAAAGTACAAGTTGGTCAGTTGTCCGGTTTCTTGGCATAATCAATCATCCTAAAGCTTGATACCGAACGATATCGATTTCGAGCACACAATGATTTTGGGGGTATTTTCCAACCGGAGATATCAGGCGGAGAAGCGGAGGCATTTTTTCAACTCAGCTGAGAAATATGTTTCAGCCCGTCTGGTCTCACTCGCACTGCTCAGGCTTGAATATTGGAATGTGCATGGAGACAACAACGGGTCGCTATGGAAGAACATGTAAGGTGGACCGATCATGGCTTTCTTTGTGCTATGGTCGAGTCCGCGTTTCAAATTCCGTTTATTATCTTGCGATCACGGTCACCTGATGGGTTAATTTACCGAGTCAGAGTATAAAGAGTCCGCATGTTTCCCTACCCCAGGCTCTGAGTAAGTACTGAGTTCCGAGCCCTTGTTGTCGTCTGCATGATGTCAGGTCCTCGCGTCGCATTCGCCAACTCGACAAATATCCCTCGGAGCTCTCGTCCATCCCTGGCTCCCTTCTCCAAGCTGAACTCAAGAAAGTCTGCTCCAACCTGTACCGTCTCGCTCGCGAATATCAGCACAAACGATTTCCCAGTCTCCCTCTCATCGCTACCCTCTGCGAGCTCTTCCTTTCCTTCACAAAACCTAATTCCATTCCCTTCATCTTCTGTGGATGCTGTTGGCTCAACGATCAGCCAGCCTAATCGCTCTTGTCTTCAACTACTTAGGTCGTCGTCGGTGGCACCGTCACAACCCAGGACCCGCGCATCTTCCATACAAACCCCGTCTCAGGAAAGACGGAAACGGTCTACGACACGTCTACTCCAACCAGTAACCATCAACGCATCTCAACAGCGCACAGCTCCCGAACAACCGCCTCGAAAACGTCCTCGTTTGCAGAAACCATCTCCTGTCAAGACAACGAAGCCATCACCCATTCACTCTTCAGACCTTAAAACTCTTGCGATCGTTCAGCGCTCTGTTGCAGAGCGGGTGTTGATGCGCAGGCAGACCAGGGCGGGCGGATCCTCTTCGCAGGCTGTACTCTTTGACAACCAAGATAGACTCCTAGCGAGCCGTCTTCGAATACGCCTCATTGCCCAGGGCATGAAGCAAACAGAGCTTGTTGATCTGGAGAGCGAGTTGGACACCGACATGATGGATGTTGATAGAGGAAACCATCTGTCTACTTCGATTGACTCCGTCGATATGGATATCGACGTTGAGGTTACTGTCCGGTCCGACTCCCTACTCTCCTCATCACCGCGCCGATCGCCACCTTTGGTTCCTGACTGCGTCATAAGCCCTCCGCAGCTTGTAGCTGCTCTCATATTGCGGAATCACACCCGGAAACCATCTCGTTTCTCCGCAAGTCCGGAACGAACGAAGAAGCCATCTCCCCTTGCTAAATCTGCTTTGTGAGGTTCGAACCCGTTCATTCATATTTCTTTCACCGTTTCACAGTATTGCTGAGCAGTGAATTCGGCCATGGTCATGGGACCCTCATTTGTTTTCCGCAGCTTGAAGCTGCCTTCGTCGCTTTCGTCGCATTGCATTGCTATCCTGTTTTCGGCAAAAATCTAGCTACTTCATCACCGCCTGCGTCCGGCCACTAGTGCGGCTCCCCGCCTGACTATTGTGGCTGTTGATGCCGCCCATCTCGTATGACATTGATGGTCACGATTCACGATTTACTGGCATGTCCAGCAACAACTACTCTAACATTACGTATTTTAATCCATCGCCACCACGCTCTTTTACAAGGTACATATCTCGATGATGACTCTTTTTCGCTATTACCCTTATCGTCAGTTGAAATAAATAATAACAGTTCGGTCAACAGACCTGAGTTTGACACGTGAAAAGTTACGCGACGTGATTCCATCATGTGATTCACCGGCTTCGGTCATCGCCGCAAGTTTGTCGGAGGCCTCGAGGTGTCGAGCAAGCATACTTCGGAACGATGCCTCATCTTCTTTCAACTTTTGATTCCTTACGGTGCTAGGCTCGAAGCTTGAACTCTATCCTGAAGTGTCCCAAAGGTTGCCATCTCTTATGGCTTGAGCAGCCATATCAAATACTTGCCTTCTTGATGATCACGACGAATCCTGTGCGCATTCATGCACATGTTCAACGGTCTTCTAACTATGAGGTAACCAGAGCTCGAAATGGGTACATCTGTCATCTTCGGTAGTCTACTTGGAACCCCTGTTAACGCAGGGGAATTCGGAAGGATCTACTGCCCTCTGGTGCTCGTGTGGACAGATTTGATTCCTTCGGGCCAGGTTACGGTTACACCGGTAAGTTTACTAATACCGACGGTACAATGTGTCTGTATGTATGGAACCGTTCCGTGGCACTTGCAGGCTGCTGGAGTGTGGATGGTCTAAGGGGCTTCTTGTTGAGGGCATGTTGTCCCAGATGAACCGTCTTGGCAAAAATCCAACTTTCCGGTCTCCGAGGGCGGTTAGTCCTATGATTCTGTATATGGAACAGAGGTGTCTTAGAGCTTTAAAACTATGGCAAAATCCACCTATCACGGGCTGCACTGAAGTAATCGTAACCTTTAGCTCGCCCGGGGCTGAGCGTCTTGGCTCTATTTATCCGAAGCAAAAAAGGTCATTTAGATTGCAAGCCTCTGGCAATCTACGATCTTCAACATGAGTATGGCTATGAAAGAAGGTATGTTTTATAGCATGAGAAAATTTGAATTTGTAAGATTATCCTTTAATTTTGCGTCATGGCCCATATTGAGAGATTTTAAGGCGCCCAATCAGTAAAGGTAAACGACGATACGACGTTTCAAATTCAATCGCAGGGTCAGGAATAAAGGTAGGCTGTGAGACACAGATATCCCGAACGTGTTGGTATCACCGGAAATTAATTTCGACACATCACATCCATATCACATCCATTGTTATCCGGCATTCTCTTTTCTTTTTTAATTCATTATCATTGTCTACTTACCCTTTCTTCACGCCCTCTCTTGTTACATACATAGTCATACTGGCACTCATCATACGACACCCTCAGTTCCTTATACTTTCCAGCATGCTGATTATCGGATCTAGACATATGACTTAAGGTTAATCTGTTTAGGTACGACTACAGCAATATAGTTCCGTACACAAAATTGAGGACATATAGTCTGAGGTCAATCTTTATAGATTGAACTTGGTTTCTAACAGAACGCGGCTCGTGGATGCATGGATGGACGATGCGCTGGATCAAATATTTTCTTTGAACTTCAAGTTATCCTCTAAATCAGAGAAATATAGGGGACATGCGAATTCGATTGCAAGTCCAAGAAGAGATTGAGATGGGGTCCAATACTTCCTGGTTACAATAAATCTGAGGACGTCAATGCTTGGTCGTGAACACGATTTATTATTTCACGATTTATTATTTAATATTTATGAATCATTTCTGACGTGTCACGTGTTAAGTAGAACAACCCCCCGCGCGACGGAAACGGCTTTCGGAGTTCTTCTCCAGAATATTTGACCCTCACGGTCGCGGGTGTGTTGACCTCTTTACCTCCCGTTTTCCCATGACAACTAACAAAGTATCTCGCGTACTTGCAGGACGCTATCCCCCGCCCGGGACATCGCCAATCGCAGATGCGATTCGTGCTCGCCGTGGTCCGCGAGGGATCACACCGTTAGATGCCGCACTTCTTCATGTTCCACCCGTAGCAGGTGGTTGGAATTCCCTACTTGGAGCGGTAAGATCTCAGGGCAAACTACCAGGGGATGTTCGTGAGCTTATGGTGTGTGTAAAAACCACATGCAACAGCGAGTTACGAAAGATAGATTATGATCATAGATCCTTCGCGTTGCAGCTATCAATTGTGCAGTATTCGAGTGGATTCAACACGAGAAAGTGGGCCGTGAATGTGGCTTGAACAATGCACAGCTCTATATCGCCCGAGATGAGGCAACGCCGCTGCCTCCGGCTCCAGGAATTCTGACGGAACTCCAAACTTCGGCTCTGATGTTTGCGGATGCCAGCACGAGAAATGTGAAAGTGGGAGACCAGATAACCAATGCTTTGAAGAAGGATTTGAAGGTGTTGGCCCGTCAACAAAATGCCGAGAACATCGAAGAGGGAACAGAAGATTTATTCGCAGAGGCGGCTTTAGTCGTTGCCGTTTACAACATGGTTTCTCGATTCCTTGTTGCAGCTGACGTGGCAGGTCTAAGTGACGATCCAGTCCCGTGGCCGATTGAGCGCAAAGAGGTACGAACTTTTCTTCTCAACATCGTCCTCTGATTCACGCTTCCTCTAGCACTTCGTCTCACTTCCGAACTCGCATATAATCCATGCTATTACTATTACAACCTCTGCAGACGCACCTTGGATCGTATTCGCAAACTCTCTCCTCACAAACCTCCATATGTGGGCGTTCGTCATCCCGCACCTCATCTCCGATTCGCCAAACATCGTCACGGGAAAGCCTCGGAAACCTTTCAACGTCCTGATTCACTCCCAACGTGGCCACGGAAAATCTACTCTTCCAGAATTCCCCACTGTCACAACCATCCCCTCTCTCGCATCTGACATCGCTCATCTCCTTTCAAAGTTGAACATTCCAACACCGGTACACGCCATAGTCGGAGTATCTCAGGGTGGCGCCGCCTCACTTGCCTTTGCACGGAGCTACCCCGGACTTACACGGAGTACTGTCGCATGCGACACGTCTCCCAAGACAGCACCGGGTAACAAGGAAGCATGGGCTGGCAGGATCGGAGTCGTTTATGGTGGTGTCAGTACTGAGGAAATCGTGAGGGAGGGTGTTAAAGATGGAGAAATCGGCAAGGGGGCAGATTATGCTGTTAAGGTCGGGATGAATAAGTTGGCGAATGTCACGGTTCCGAGGTGGTTCCCTCTGCCGTCAAAATGTGCTGCAAAGGATTCGGAGAGAGGAGAGCGGCACAAGTGGGTGGCGGAGATGATCGAGAATACACCGGTCTCTGGATTTGTCGCCGGGGCCGAAGCACTTTCGGATTACGACCTCTATCAGCGTATGTGTATTCTTGCCTTACCTCCATTATCGCACCCAAGATTTTTCATAGAGGACGAGAAATCTCGAACTCTATTCGCGAGCCCAATTGAACGCGTTCTTCTCCTTGCCGGCAGCCTCGACGGTGGAGGCAACATAGGAAAAGGATTGCAGCGTTTAAGGGAAGAATGGAACATTGTTAGGTGTAAGAACACCAACGTAAAGCCTGTGGAATATGCGGAAATTCCGTTTTCTGGACATCTGCCAATGATCGACGAGGCAGAGCACTTCGCAGAGGTCCTACTCAGCTTTTTGGACAGTTTTTGATTGTAAAAAACTCGTCACAGGGTGATTCTATTGTGTACGACTATCAAAATTTAACGAATCTGGTTTATGTCTCAATGCAGCGTCAGCTTCGAAGAGGGGTACCAGATGTTCATGTCAACAATGTGCCAACGATCGTGGCAAGACAAACATGACCCAGCCATCCCTGATTTTTTTGTTTCAACAGGCAAGTATGTTTTCCCCCATCCTGCACGACCAAGTTGGGCGACAATTTCGACACTTTTATTGGGCATTTGAGCACTACTCGATGAGGGATTTGTGAGTCTTAAACGTGAATTTACGAATGGAAGTGATCGAAGACGTGATAGTTTGAAAAATTGGATCCAATTATTGCTCAGTATTCCTTACCTCCATGTTCAAATCGGAAAATGTCTTGAACAATTGGATGAGGAGTGGATGTGAAGGCCGTGGAAGATATCAGAGAGTGAACAATAATAACCCAGTCGGTTCTTCGCAACCATGTATGTAACTTCACCGATAGAGCAATGTCTGAAAGCCACATGGTTGTGAAGAAAAAGCAGGTAGATCATAGCGTTCACAGGTACTAGCTGTCGCGCTTGATGGAACGTACATCAGAAAACTCAGTCACTGCGCGTACCGACCCCGTATGACGGGGTGACTAGAACTCGGATGACTTGGGAAGTTTGCGAGTTTCACAGGTGCGATTCTCGCTGCCGGATTGAATCCTCCGCACACTATTGGGAACACTTCAATTCCAACACGGTCAATTTGAACCCAACCGGAGAGACGGATAGATTTAACGGCCCGGGATCTGACCATATGGTGATTTCATGATCACGTTGGTCATGGGCCAGGATGATAATCGATAAATCGATAATGTCCCACATCTTCGCTTTCGCACACCATGAGTGACATCTATGCTGCCTCTGAACTGCGAAAGCAATATACTCGTTTCCGTATTCTTGTCATAGGCAGGGCAAATGCCGGCAAGACTACGATTTTAAAGCGGGTTTGTAACACTACCGAGGACCCGCGCTTCTACGATGAAGAGAATCAAGCTTTGGTGCGTTTACTATGAATTTTCTGTGGCATTCCTCGTTAATAGGTGTATCTAGCTGGAGCCGACAGCGACTGTAATTGCTACATTTCTTCCGGGATTGACTAACAAACAATGATTGATGGTTGAGCAGCGTGGAATCCACGACATTAATCGCCCCTTTGTCTTCGAAAGCAACCCGGAGTTCATTTTCCATGACTCTCCTGGCTTCGAAGCAGGAGACAAGAGGCAACTTGAGGAGGTCCAGACCTTTATTGAGAAGCGCGCAAGGGCCAAAAAACCAGATGATCAGCTTCATGCCATTTGGTCACCTTTATTGTAATTCTTGTGGCTCACTCCTTACTTTGTTGTCCAGGTTCTGTTTTATACCTGACATATCAAGGTTCCTACTTGATTTAGAGAAGAGATTCTTTAATGAAAAACGAGCAGGCAATGGTTCGTTAGTTTCTAGATATCTCAAGTCATGCTCACAACAAATGAACAACTTTTGTGTAGCTCCAGTCATTGCGATCTTCACAAAATTCGATGATTTGATAAATCAGGTGTATGATGATAGATTGGATGAAAATGGCAATCGTGAGGTTGCACGAGACAAATTGAATCGGCTCAAAGCTCCGTTGTTTACTGATTATCAATTTCCTCCAAAAACTGGTGTTTGTTTAGAAGGCAGGTTGATCATTCTCTCAGTCTTGGTCAATCTACACTGTCTTGATTGCTTATTTATAGATATGCATGATGATGAAGGGGAACATCAGAAATATGTGAAGAAACTGATTAAAGAAACAGCAGATTCTCTTGACAATCTTGCATTGAAGCTATTGTTTGTTTCAGTTCAGAAAAATAATCTGGAACTATGCATAGAGTATGCTGCTCTTTAGTAAGCATTATTATCTACATATTTGTTATTGGAGTGCTCAAGAATGATTTAGTGGAGATATCTTCTCAACTAGTATAGTGAGTCATTGATATAATATGTGAGTTCATTATATTTGCTTAGCTCTAATATAAATAGAAGGGACTTGTGGAAAGCACATTGGGATGGTTTGGTCATATATTTGTAAGCAGGTTCACATTTATTTATAGCATTGCTAATAGAGGGTTGTAGAATAAAGTAGGTTATTCACAATGAGTAAGTCAAACTAAAAAATCATTGTTGGTAGTATCTCAATCATGACCAGAAAAACAAATCAAATAATAGTAATAGTATATTTTCAGCAAGCTGTATAGTAGTTATTCTCTTTTCCCTTTCAAAGATGTTAAACAAAACATGACAGAATGTGAGTAGAATTTTTATACTTGAAATGCTTACTCAAACAATATTGGTAATAGTATGTAAGTCAAATTTTGGTAATTTGCACATAATGATGAGTTTGTAGGATGGAAAAGTAAGCAATGTATAAGATTCATTTGAGCAAAGGCAGAAAGCTTGTAAGCATATAGGACTTTTAGCAGAATTGACTTGTAAAGTAATCATGTGTCTAGATTGTAAGTTATACTGGTCTTAATTAGAGAATTGAAAACATTAACTCATGAATTAAAAATATATTTAGGGAGTGAGTATTACTCTGGTTTGTGCAGAATAGAAAGTTAATCAACATGCTAAAAATATGCTTAGCTTGTAAGTTGTATTGACTTTGTGCAAGACTAAAAAGCTATTTATTAACCAAAAATATATTAAGTTTGTAAGTTGTATCAACTTGGTGCAAGATTGAAAGGCTAAATATGAAAATGTGTTTAGGAAGTGAATTGCACTAGCTAATAGATGAAATCAGTAAGCTCACTAGTGAATTGAAAATGGTTTTAGCGAGTAAGTTGTTCTTATATAAAATTCAAAACTGATTAGTAATTTTGAAATATGTATATGTTTAGGAAGTATGTAGCATTGACTTTGTATAAAATGAAAGACTTTAGTGATAAATTGAATAGAGAGTAAGTTGCCTTAGCTTTATGCATGATTGAAAAACTAATTGGTATATTGAAAATGTATTCAGGATGTGAGTTGCACTGATTTAAGTGTCAGATCATATTACTAAATTAAAAATGTGTTTAGCAAGTAAGTTGCACTGGTTTTATAAAAAAAAAACTTAATGTTAATTACTGAATCTAAAAATATATTTAGGAAGTGAGTAAACTGAACTTATGTGCAGAGTTGAAAGATTGATGAGTTAAAAATGTTTTCAGCTTGTGAGTTGCATTAATTAGCATGCATTAATATAATAATTAAAGAATATTTTCAGCTTGTAAGATATACTGGCTGATATGCATGCAGAGCTAGGAACTGATTAATGAATTGAAATGTCTTTAGGAAGTAAGTGGCTTGTATATTGCATTAAAAAGTTGATTAATGAATCAAACAATGTATTAGGAAGTAAGTGCATTAGCTTATATGCAGAGTTGAAAAAACAATTGAAAATACAACTATATTTAGCTTGTAAGTTGTATTAATTTGCATAAACAAATCAATTAGTGATAAAAGAATATGTTTAGCAAGTAAATTTCACTAGCTTGTGTGTAAAAAATTAAAAAGCTAACTGATGCATTGACATCAATTAAGGAGGTAAGTGGTACTTATTTATATATAAAAATAAAACATTGAATGACTTAATTGAAAAATATATTAAGCTTGTAAGTTGCATTGATTTGATATATTATTGAAGAGCTGAATTGAAATCAAAATTGTTTTAGTTAGTGAGTGGCATTTTTTTATACAAAGATGCAGAAATCTAATTAAAATTTGGAAATATATTTAGCTTGTAAGTTGTATTGACTTTGTGCAGAATTGAGAAACTATATGGTGAAAAAATATATTTAGGAAGTAAGTTGCATTATTTTGTAAATAAAAAACTAATCAGTCAATTTAAATTATATTCAGCTTGTGAGTTATATTGAATGAGAATATTTCAAATTTGACTGATAAATTGAAAATATATCTAGAGAGTTAGTTGCTGTTTTTTCATTTTTTTTTAGCAGAAAAGCTAGATTCTAAGCTGAAAATGTGTCTAGGAAGTGAGTTGTGCTGGTGTGCAGAATGAAAAACTCATTGATAAATTACTTATATTTAGCAAGTAAGTTGCTTTTATATGTGTAAACTTGAAAGTTGAAGAATTATTAGGGCGTGAGTTGCAAATAACTTGTGCAGAACAAAAGCTCTGACTTATATATTATAATCATGTTTAGGATGTGAGTAAA
The DNA here is from genome assembly GCA_017657225.1 of Termitomyces sp. T69sscA. Taxonomy (NCBI): domain Eukaryota; kingdom Fungi; phylum Basidiomycota; class Agaricomycetes; order Agaricales; family Lyophyllaceae; genus Termitomyces; species Termitomyces sp. T69sscA. The sequence goes on along the minus strand of JAGGAQ010005998.1, from coordinate 26,016 downwards.
ATTGATTTAGAGAGCTCATTGAAATATTGAAATATATATCTAGAAAGTGAGTGAAACCAGCTTAAATGTAAAAATTAGTAAAATCAATATATGTTTAGCTTGTAAGTTGCATTAATTGTGCAAATCTAAAAAGCTTACTGAAAAAACAATATATTTAGGATGTAAATATGCTGCATTTTTACAGTATTATTGGAAAATCAAAGATATATTTAGGATGTAAGTTTTACTGATTTGTATGCAGAGTAGAGAAGCTGATTAGTAGATTGAATATATTTAGAAAGTAAGTTACATTGGTTTCTAGTTGGAATCAAAAAGTAATTAGAGAATTAAAAATTATTTAGCTTGTGAGTGGAAGTAATTTGTGCAAAATTAAAAAATTATTTACTGATTGAAAACTATATATAGCTTGTAGGTTGTATTAACTTACATGCAGAACTAGAAAATTAAATCAATCATTGGAAATATCTAGCAAGTAAGTTGCAATAACTTTATATATATATATGTAACATCAAAAGCTAATTAGTAATTCAATGTGTTTAGCAAGTAAGTTGCAGTGTTTTTTTTGCAGTATTCAAAAGTTGATTCATGAATTGAAAATATATCTAGCTTGTAAGTTCTACTAATTTGTATATAATAAAAAGCAAGCTTAAATGCAAAATATATCTAGCTTGTAAGTTGTACTAAATTTCATACAATATTAAACAACTGACAATAGATTAAAAATCTTTTTAGTTTGTAAGTTGCACTAGTCTATATACAATATTGCAAAGCTGACTACTTGATAAAAATGCATATAGAGAGTAAGCTGCATTCATTTTATATGCAATGAAAAAGTTGAGTAATAAATTGAAATACCTATAGGAAGTAAGATGCATCAAGCTTATATGAAATCAGTAAATTAACAATATGTCTAGGATGTAAGTTGCAGTAGCTTTTATGCAGGATGGAAATTAGCAAACTGCAAATATGTTTAGGAAGTAAGTTGTATTAACTTGTGTAAGATGCAAAAAAATTTACTAAGTGATAAATTAAACACATGTTTAGGAAGTAAGATGCATTGCTTATGTGGGAATTTAAGAGGACTGACTAGTAAATTGAATATATTATCAGGATGTAAGTTGCATTGACTTATATATAAATTAAGGATATTAATTTGAGTTTTAATAATATATTCAGCTAGTGAGCCATATTAGTTTGGATATAATTCAAAAGCTGATTCATAAATTTTAAATTTGTTTTTAGCTTGTAAGTTGCATTAATTGATTGCAGGGTTAAAAATGTACATGATGAATTTCAAATGTTTTTAGGGGGTAAGTTGCATTGACTTTTGTGTAGTACTAAAGCTGATTAAAGAGATGAATATGTGTTAGGAAGTAAGTTGCACTAGCTATTCTATAGAAAAGCATTAAAAAGCTAACTATTAAACTAAAAAATATGTTTAGAAAGTGAGTTGTATTAGCTTCTATGAGATGTTAAAAAGCTAATCAACAAACTAAAAAATGTGTTTAGGAAGTAAGTTTTACTAGCTTGCATGATAAATTGACAAGCTGACTGCTAAATAAAATTTGTCTAGGAAGTGAGTTGCATCAGTTTTTTGCAGTAGTAATTGATCAAAGAATTCATTCAAAATATGTATAGGAAGTGAGTTGCATTAGCTTTGTGCAGAATAAAAATTGAATAATATATTAAAAATATACTTAGGAAGTGAGCTGCATTAGCTTTGTGCAGAATAAAAAAATGACTCATAAATTAACAATGCATTTAGGAAGTAAGCTTTATTGGCTATATAGATAATTCAATAAATGAAACAAATGTCTTAGGAGGCAAGTTGCACTTTTTTTATAGAAAATAAAAAAGCTGACTAGTAAATTGAAAATGTTTTTAGGAAGCAAGTTGCATTGTCTTTGTGCAAAAGTGAGATACTAACTAGTAAATTTGAATTTTTTAGAGAGTAAGTTGCCAGCCTTTTGTAGCATTAAAACTGTCATTAAAAGTCAAATATATGTATAGAAAGTAAGTTCCATTATTCAATATATAAAGTAAAAAGCTGATTAAAGAATCAAAATTATTTTCAGCTGGTGAGTTGCACTTAATATAAATAAAATTATGAGCTGATAAATATATTAATAATATGTTTAGGATGTAAGTTGAACTGAATTTTATGCAGCATTCAATTGAACTGCAGAAATTATCTCTGACTAGGAAGTAAGTTATACTAATTGATTCATAGAGTAAGAAGCTAATTGATGGATTGAAATTATATTTAGAAAGTGAGTCACACTGATTTACATACAGAATTTTATGCTAATTGATAAATTGCAAATGAATCTAGCTTGTGAGTCACATTGAATTATGCAAAATTAAAAAGTTGACTGAGAAATTAATAATAAATTTAGCTTGTAAGTTGTAAACAAAAACCTGATTGTAAAATTAAGAATATTTTTAGGATGTAAGTTGCACTGGCTTGTTGCATTACAAAATTCTAGTTGATAGTACATATTCAGCTTGTAAGTTGTATCAACTTGTTTGCAATATTAAAAATCTAATTGATTGTATATATTTTTAGCTTGTAAGTTATACTAGCTTATAAAAAAAACTGAAAAGCTGGCTAATAAATGAAAAATATATATAGAAAGTGAGTTGTTTTAATTTTAGGCAAATTAAAAAGCTCATTAAAAATTGAAAATCTAGAAAGTGGGTTGAATTTACTTACAAGCAAAAACTTGAAAGTTTAATTTTGAGTTTATAATATATTTAGAATGTGAGTTTTATTAGCTTGTATAAAATAAAAAGCTAACTAGTGAATTGATGATATTTTTAGGATGTAAGTTACATTATTCTCCTTGGTTATTCAAATGCTAAATAACAATTTGAAAATATGCAAAAAGTGAGTATTTTTTCTTTTGAATGACTGATTAACAATCTATTTAGAATGTAAGCTTTAATGTCTCTTTTTTTTGCTTTATGAATATTTACTTTTTCTTTATTCCTTTATTCTTCAAGATCAATATATTTGTTACTGAATTGCTCAAGAAAGAATTCAATGTCAGTCATTCTACTTGTGTTTATTAAACTTTGCATTAAATTATGTTCTTTATTTAAGGAACCATCTTTATTTATGCTTGCTGGTATAACTTTTATTTTTACTCCAACTTTTATTTCTTCTGATTCTTGTTCTTTTTTTTTTATTCTTATTATCTCAGCTCTTTTAATTTGTTCAGCACAATCATTTTGGTATCAATCTGAATCAAAGTCTTTTTGTGATGCATTCCAACTTGCTTTTACTACTTATTTGAAAAGTGGTGGTCATTCAACTATTAGTAATGATATTTTAGCATTAGAGATGACTTCAAATAGTGAGAGCTTTCGACTTAATTATGCAAATCTTGTAATCAAACATCAAATTGGTGTGTAAAAATGCTTTTTTTGTTATTTAAAGTATTCTAATTTTATGATTAGTTTTTTTTGCAGCTCTTCATTATATATAACTACTTACATTGTTTCATTTTTCTTTTCTGTCTATGTAAGCTGATTTTTATACAAAGAGCACTAGGAATGGTTGTTGCAGAATTGATTGTGGTGTTGAATGATTTGAATATATTCAGTGATAACAGTGAAATAGCTTTAATCCTCTCTTATTTCAATGTGTCAGCTTTTAAATAAAAAGAGTAGAGGTTGTCTTATAATTGTATCCTAGTGTTAGCAACAATTGTGCTAAAATATTTAAAAACTCCATTATTTACTAGAGCTTGATTAGTTAAACCAATATTAATAATAGCACAGCTACCAATGTAATATAAAAAGGCAGCCTGTGGATAGAATATTCCTAGGCTGAACAATAGCAGTATTTTCCTGATCTGTGCATTGAATTGACCATAAGCTGTAAGGGTGACCACCAAAAGTTGTAGCACAATCATACAACTAGTAGAGTGGTTTCTGTCACGACCCACTACTGACCCCTGGGACTCAGCCCCGGCCCCGGCCCCAGGACCCCAACCCTCTCAAAACCACCCCCACGACCGCCCCAGGCCCGGACCGCTACCCGGCCAACTCCCCCGGCCATCACCAGCCATCACTGCCCATCAACACCACTAGCCACTGCCACCTGCGGCATCCTCGGCCATCACTGCCCATCACTGCCCATCGCTGCTACAGCCACCGCCACTCACAGCACTCCCTGGCCATCACCGCCATGACCGCCACATCAGCGCTGGGTCTCGGCTATTACACCGCCCATAGCCGCCACATCAGCACCGGCACCACCTGTCACCCTGGCCCACGCTGAGACCCCCATCACACATCACGATCACGCATCACCGCTGACCTGATCCCGCATGCCACGCCCCACTCCCGCTCCCCCTCACCGCCCCACTACCACATGTCTCTGTGTTTCCAGTGCAAGACCTCCACGCCGCGCGGCCCCTGGGTCTCACCCCAAGCCCCGGCGCCGTGACCCACTGCTGGAACCTGGGCTTGAGCCCCGGGCCCTACGTACTGCGTAATATATAAGTTGTAGAGTAGTAAGTAGGTACTCTAGTTTTGATATTACCGTAGCCTCATATTGTTTGCCTTGTTCTCGTCTCTGTTTCGTTTTCTTGTGCACCCTGGTCTCGTTATTTCTACTTGCTTCTTTTCTCATTGTACTCGTCTTGTATCGTCTCACTATCTTGTCTCTACTCATCTCGTCCTCTTAATCTATTCTAATTGCTCTCCTTCCCTCTCTATTCTAAGTTCTCTTGGTTCTCCTGTTCCCAGCTCCTCTCTTCAGCTTCATCTATTCCATCTCTCATTATCTTATCTCGACTCTTTTCCCTTTTGGCCGCTTAACTTCCCCAGTTGTGTTTCCATCCCTGGGACTCGCTAAGTCCCTGCACCTGATATCTCTTTGATCCCCAGGACTCGCTCGCTCACTGGCGCTCGCTCGTCCTGCTCCCTTGTACTTCCAGGACTCGCGACAACCCCCGGGACTTGTCCTCCACCCTCTACAGCACTCGCCCCACTCGCCGGTGCTACTAGCACTCCCCCCACATACCACCCCCACCCTGCTTCAGTCTCCTACGCCTTGCGCTCCTCCCAGTGCTCTGCGTCTGTGTCTATGGTGATCACCACATAAGGTATTCGCCCAGTGGACTGAGCCCCCGTGGTCAGCGGAACCTGACAGTTGTGTAGATCTGGTCCCCAACTTTTACTACCTCATTTGGAAACTCCAAGTGATGGATGCCATAGAACTCCCCTTTCAGGTCTTTCTTTAGAGCTCTACTGCTGCTTTAGTTGTCCTTGTAGAGAGCCTCTCTATGGGGGAATGCCAGGAGCAGGGGGTCCAAAAGGTTAAGGTCTGCAAAGGGGAGGTTGCCTACATAGCAAGCTCAGATGACCATGTGCTCTCATGCTCTAGCTTGGTACTCTTCCTTAACTTTGGTTGCACAAGTAGAACACCTCCAGGGGCACTAGCTCATAGTTACCTTGCTCTGGACCCAGTCTACTTCCAGATTGTGCTTTTAGAGCCAAGTGAAGCCAAGAATTATGTGTTGCTTGCCTAGACTGGTGACTGAAAAGACTGCATGTTTGGCATGAGTCTAATAGCAAAGGACTAGGTCTACAATGGAGCTGATAGCACCTGCTTCATTGGGTGTTCCATCAATATTGAATACTGGAATGAGCTCAGAGAGTGGCTGCAGGTTAAGTCATGGTGTTTCATGAACTCCATGTTCAGAAACAGTTCTGTCGCTCTGCTATTTAGAAGAGCAGTGATTCAACAGTTTTGTTGTGTGTTTGTGGTCTCAATCTCCATATTAAGGCATAGCATTTTGCTGAGGGAGCAGAGGCCACCACATACTGCTGAGGCAGCTGGCATTCTCAAGCAGGGTGACCACACTGATAGGGCTTAACCAGTGTGGAGGAGCATGGCTTGAGATCTGGAAGTGGCATTTGTATATCTGAGAGGAGACTTTGAGGTTCTTCTGTCTTAGAATGATTGGCATTGGAGTGTATATTTGCATTTTCTAATGACAGACATATGAACTTGTTAGTATCCAGCAACAGAGGCATACATCTTATTCATTGCTTGACTGAAAATCCTAGTCTAGGCCCAGGAAGGAGGCGCATGTGCCACTCTCCTCTGGGCCACTCCAGTGCTGCCTCATCTGGTAATATAGCTTCAGCAGCATCCTTCATAGCCAACAGTTGCAAAAGAAGCTCCTCTCGCTCTACAGTAGAGAATTAGTGCAGGGTTGAGATAAGATAAGGAGAAAGGAAACAGAACAAGTCGAGACTGGAGACTGGAGATAGAAAAGACGAGAGAACTTAGAATTAAGACAGGGAGATGAAAGTGTAAAGCAGAGTGTAATTAGAGTAGGAGATGAATAGAAGCAACAAAAGGAGCAGATATGAGGTGAGTACGATAAGAAATGAAGCAAAGTGAAAATAAAGAGACCGGAATGCATGAGAATACAAGACAGAGACAGACAGAACAAAACAATATAGGAGTTACAGTAATATCAAGACTAGAGTACTACTTACTACTCTACATCTTATATATTGCGCAGTAGGTAGGCCCTGGGGCTCAGGCCTGGGTTCCAGTGGCAGGTTGTGGCACTGGAGTTTGGGGTGAGATCCAGGAATCATGTGGAACAGCGGTGGGGGTTGAGATATGTCACGCGGCATGGAGATCTTGCACTGGGAATACAGAAACATGTGGCAGCTAGGCAGTGAGGAGGGGAGCAGGAGGGGGGCGTGGCGTGTGGAGGTCAGGTCGGCGGTGATGCATGATTGTGATGTGTGATGGGGGTTTTGGCATGGGCTGGGGAGTGTCAGGTGTTGCTGGTGCCGGTGCTGATGTGGCGGTCATGGTGGTGATGGCCAGGGAGATGCCAGAAGTGGCGGTGGCTGGTGGCGGTGATAGGCGGTGATGGCTGGGGGTTGCTGAGGGGGTTGGCTGGGTAGCAGTCTGGGCCTGGGGTGGTTGTGGAGGTCGTTTTGGGGGGTTTGGAGTTCTGGGGGTTGGTAGCGGGTCATGACACATGTCTAGGATGGTATTGAGGAAGGAAGCATTGTGGGTGCCCAGTTATAAAATGGACTACTCTATTTAAAGAAGCAATTCCTCATTCAAAGCAATACTTGCATCCACAAATTGCTTTACAATCTCATACTCAACATTCTTGGACGTTTTAAATTCAAAGAGCTATGTGGCCCTATAAAATTCATATTACTAGCCCCACATGTGCAGAGACCTGGAAAGTGTGTACATACATTTATGTAGATCCTGTCAAGGATCAGTCATCTAAGCTGCTAGGCCCCTTGCATTCACTCCCTGTCTTTGACAAGAAGTCTTTTATTGTGAGAATTGATTCTATTAGTCTGTACCCTAAGGAAGACAGAAAAAGACACCATGACAATGACCAATTTCCTTTTTGCCTTACCACAACACACTCAAGGGACTAAGCTACTGATATTGCACTAGTTTTGTTTAACAAGTGGTACTGCAAGAATTGGTTGATGATACAAATTGTATCCAATTGTAACCACCTTTTTATTGCAGATGTCTGGCAAGAACTACACAAACTCATCAGTGTCAACTTCTTACCACCTCAAGACTAACAGGGGAAGCAAGCAATTCAACAAGATCATGCTCCAATTGTTTAGGTACCTGGTTGATCAAGACTAGAAAAGCTAGCTAGCCACCTTACCACATATTTATTTTACTACTATGAACACAATTAATGCCTCAACCAGTTTCTCTCCCTTTTAGCTTAAAACTGGCTACTCAGTCCAGGTTATTCTCTTCTCCCCCTGATACCACTTCCAGACAATGCAGATCAAATTACAGCTCACAAGATCATTACAAAATTAGAACAGGATGTATAAGAGGCATAGGATAAACTCTTAGCCATAGAGGTCAAACAAGCCTATCACACAAACATATGGAGAGACAGAGAGAGTGTTGATATGATGGTCACAAAAGACTGGTAGAAGTAGTAAATGTCCGATGAAATAAACCAAATAGCCAAAAATTGTAAGCTAAAACATTAAAGTGGGATATACCTCATAGGAAAAGCCAAAAAACCCACACCAATGCTAAAACAACCACATCAACATATTGACAAAGCCATCAAGATCAGTTGTGATAGTGAGGAGATTGCCAAGTGATGAGATCAGTGATCTATCATACCATCATGATCTCAATGTTTGTCAGATAAGTGGCTGGGCTCAGTGATAGCCACAATCATTAGATCACTGATCCATAATGCCATTGTGATCTTACAGTTTTTCAGATAGGTGGCTGTGCTCAGTAATGACCACCATCATGATTCACTAATCTCTAATGAGGCATCAACTACAAAAGAAAGGATAACCTTCTCTATGACATTCATTATCTAGGCTCACTCTCAACTAAATGCTGAACCAATGGAGTACATGAGTGACTCCAGGAAAGAGGGACAGGATGACAGCCTTGAGGAGGAGGAATCCATCAGAAAAACAGGGCCAAGGAATGGATCTAGCTGAAGAAGAGCTAGATCATTCCTTTGCAGATGTCTGAACTATACTCAGCAAGTATTAGCACCTTCCAGTATATTTTGAAGCAATAAAATCACACAAGCCACATGATGGTTCATGCATGTCAGAGGAGATATAAAAGAAGGAAGTTTTGGGGGACTTCAGGCAAGAACCTGCTTGCCATGGCAGCGAGAGGAAACATCTTAGGCTTAAGAGCAGCTAAGGGCTTCAAGGCTTATTCTGATTTCATATACCATTTTATGCATGAATTTCTGAATGATTTGAAAATCTAACTTTAAGTTTTCAAACAAATAAATGCTATTATTTACTGTATAAAAGTGCATGTTGTTGTGTAACTTTGGCCCCATGAACTTAGTTATTTGCTATGGCAATAACAAAGTTTAAAAATTACATTTGAAATAAACTTTGTTCAATTGTAATGTCACAAGATCAGAGACTTTGTTATGCTCACCACCAAGCACCACTGTAGAAATTATAAGCAGAAAGGCACCAAGTGGGTCACCAAATTCATACTAAGAAATGATGGCCCTTATGAAGTCATCACCACCTTCTCTAAAAAGTCAGAATACACTCTTCAATTACTCAGTAATAAGAAACACACCTTCCCTGAATTCTACACCGGTCTCTTCAAGAAGCACATTCCTAATAACCTCACCTTCTTCCTGAGTCAAGAATACCGCCAACCAAGTCCTATTATCACTAAGGATGGGGCCTCTAATTACTACATCATTGACAAAATAATTGATAAGCTGAGAGTTGCAACTCAATCACACAACTAGCAGAGAGAAGTCCAAAGTTATATTAGACATGATAATTAACAATACAATAGTAACTAATCACATAGCAGAGGGAAATCTGAAGAGAACAAGTCTAAGGATTCCTGCTGCTTGGTGTGGTGCATCAACAAGCAGTGAAGGCATGAGAATGACTGTACAGGTGACCAAAGCTAATTTTAATCTTGGATAATGCTTGAACAGAGAGTGTGGGAAGTTCTGGGAGTTTTGTAAAAAGGAGAACAACCTCCAGAGATCTCTGGGAGTTTAGAACAAGTCTCAGAGGTCTAGAGTGAGCCTCAGTGGTCCTGGAGAGTGGCGTAAGAAGTGGGCTGGGGTGTAGTGAAGTGCCAAAAATGGAAGTCAATGGAAGTCCCCTGACAGATGGAGCACGTCAACAACCTTGCTAAGGGCTGCCCAAACAATAAGCAGATTGCCTCCTAGTACAAAGTGGCCTGGAACTAATGGTAGCTCATGGAGATCTAGCAGGAGATATGCTGGGTGCACTCCGCTCATTGCCCTACTCCAGTGGTGAGTCTCCAGCACCTTGCTCCCATGCACTGAGTGTCTGCCCCTGCTCCAGCTACTCTTACACTATGGCTTCTACCACCGAGCATTCTTATAAATGTTGATGCCACTCAGCAGCATCAGCCCACACCACTACTATGCTGGCAATGCAAAAAGCTGGGGCACTTTGCATAACACTGACTGCTGGGCCTTGAGGTGTGCTATCTCTCTATCACTAAGCAGGAGGAGCTTCTTCTGCAACTATTGGCTGTGAAAGATGCTATCAAAGCCCCATCACCAGATATGCCAGCACCAGAGTTGACTCTAGAGAAGAGTGGCGCATGCACCCCCCTTCTAAGCTTAGAGGAGGATTTTTAGTCAAGCGCTGGATGAGATGTATGCCTCCATCACCGAATACTAACAGGTTCACATGTCTGTCATTAAAAAATGCAAATACACACCCTGATGTCAATTATTATAAGACAGAAGAACCTTGAATCTCCCTTTCAGACATACACATGCCACCTCCAGATCCCAAGTCATGCTCCTCCACACCTCAGCATGGTCCCCCTGCCTGAGAACTGTCAGGTTCCGCTGACCACAGGGGCTCAGTCCACTGGGCAAGTACCTTACATGGTGATCACCATGTCTATGGATGCAGAGTACCAGTAGGGTGCGAGGTGTAAGAGGCCAAAGCGGGGTGGGAGAGGTGTGTGGGAGAGTGCTGGTAGCGCCAGATGAGTGGGCAAGTGCCGGGGGGGTAGAGGACAAGTGCCAGGGAGTAGGTGCAAGTTCTGGGAATACAAGAGGGTGAAACAAGCGAGTGCTGGTGCGCGAGTGAGTCCTGGAGTTCAAAGAGATGACAGATGTGGGGACTTAGCGAGTTCCAGGGATGGAAACAGGGATGTGGAGATTAGGCGAGCCAAAAGGGGAAAGGGTCGAGATAAGATAAAGGGAAAGGGAACAGAACAAGTCGAAATGGGAAACCAGAGATAGAAGAGACAAGAGAACTTAGAGTTGAGAGAGAGAAAAGAAGCAAAGCAGAGTGGAATTAGAGTAAGAGATGGGTAGAGACAATGCAAGGAGACGATATGAGGCAAGTACAATAAGAAATGAAGCAAAGTGGAAATAAGGAGACCAGAACACGCAAGAAGACAAGATAGAGACAAAACACAATGAAACAGTATGGGAGTTATGGTAATATCAAGACTAGAGTACTACTTACTACTCTACAACTTATATACTATGCAGTAGGTAGGCCCCAGGGCTCAGGCCCAGGTTCCAGTGGTGGGTCGTGGCACCGGGGCTTGGAGTGAGACCCAGGGGCCATGTGGGGCAGGGTGGGGGTTGAGACATGCCACGCAGTGTGGAGGTCTCACACTGAGAATGCAGAGACACGTGGTGGTGGGGTGGTGAGGAGGGGAGCAGGAGCGGGGCATGGCATGCAGAGGTTGGGTTGGTGGTGATGCGTGATTGTGATGCATGATAGGGGTCTTGGTGTGGGCCGGGGGTGGTGGGTGTTGCCGGTGCCAGCGCTGATGTAGCGGCTATGGGCAGTGTGATAGCTGAGGCTGGCACTGACGTGGCAGTCATGGTGGTGATGGCTGAGGGGATGCTAGAAGTGGCAGTGGCTGGTGGCAGTGACAGATGGTGATGGCTGGGGGCTGCCAAGGGGGTTGGCCGGGTAGCAGTCCAGGCCCAGAGCGGTTGTGAGGGTCGTTTTGAAGAGGGTTGGAGTCCTGGAGCCAGGGCTGAGTCTCAGGGGTCGGTAGTGGGTTGTGACAGGAATACTGGCTGGCCTAGCAATATGTGGTGGCTTCAGCTCCCTCAGCAAACCCACTGTGCCTCAACATGGAGATTGAGACTACAGACACACAATGAACCCATGGGATTATGGCTCTTCTGGATAGTAGAGAGATGGGATTGTTTCTGGACATGGAATTTGTGAAGCACCATGGCCTGACCACACAGCCACTCTTCAAACCCATTCTAATGTTCAACATTGATAGGACACTCAATGAAGCAGGTGTCATCAGCTTCATTATTCTTTGCTATCAGACCCATGCTGAGCAAGAAATTGTAAGAGCGACCTCTGGAGGCTGTGGCTCAGTCACACAGCTGTCAGAGGACTTTCATCCAACTTGCATTTTTGGCACATCACTATGCCTCAACCCACCTCCTACACCACTCCCCAAGACCCTTGGGGCTCGCTCTAGACCTCTGAAGATCTCCAGAAGTTGTTTCCTTTTAGAAAAGCTCCATAATTTCCCACACTTCCTGTTCAAGCATTATTCAAGGTTAAGGTTAGCTCCAGTCATCTGTACAGTTGTTCTCATGCCTTCGCTACCTGCTGATGCACCACATCAAGCAGCAGGGAATCCTTAGACTTGTTTTCTTCAGATTTTCCTCTGCTAAGTGATTAGTTACCATTGTATCATTCATTATCATGCCTAATATAACTTTGGATTTTCCTCTGCTAGTTGTGTGATTGAGCTGCAACTCCCAAAGGTCACCCTTACAGCAGAACAAGTCTTCTAACTCTGGTCTGAAAGCCCCTCATAGCCTGCCAAGACTCCCTAGGCCCTTATTTGTCGCTTCTCCACTAGGCTTAAACACCCGCCTAACTCTATGTCTCAGCTCACCAATCCAGACACTCCTCTGGATGCTCCGGCTCCTCAGGATGAGGCCTGGACTTGCCTGCTACACTTAGAGATGCAAGTGCAACTGACCCAAGCTTCTCTCACCCACCACATGACTGAACTCTCCACCCTCTGCCAAACCACCAATCACATCCCCCAGTCTCTCCAAGCACTACTAGAGCACCTACTCCCTCGCACTGCACCACCTCCGGTGGCAGAGCCATTTCCGGCAGCCCTAGCAGTCTCAGCAGCAGCTCCAGGGGTTCCAGCAGGCCTCTGGGTGCAGTTACCATGTCCAGCGCTCCTGAACACATACAATGGTGACTGCACCTCCGGAGAGCATTTTCTCCAATCCTGCCTCACCTACATTCACCTCAGCAGAGATGCCTTTGACTCTGACTTGTTGAAGATAGCTTGGATGCTGTCCTACGTGAAGGTTGGACGGGCCTCCACTTATGCACTGCATGTACTCTGGCGTCCTGAGGTGTTGAAAGCTTTACAGACTGGGCCGCCTTTGAAAAGGACTTCCAAGCAGAATTTTTCTCAATTAATCCTGCCAAGTCCGCTGCACTAGCGCTATGCAACAGAGAACAGTATGGGTAGGGAAAGTGAACATTGGATGAATACATTGACTCCTTCCAGGCGTTGGTTGAGCAAGCAGCCTATCCAGATGGCCTGCAGCTGTGTCTCACATTCTGGGATGGCCTGCACTCCACCTTGATGGAGCTGTCATGACCTGCTACCGACCCCTGAGACTCAGCCTCGGCCCTGGGACTCCAACCCTCCCAAAACCACTCCCACGACTGCCTCAGGCCCAGACCACTACCCGGCCAGCTCCTCCAGCCATCACCGCCCATTAACGCCACCAGCCACCACCACCTGTAGCATCCCCAGCCATCACCGCCCATCACCACCCATCACCACCACAGCCACTGCCACTTGCGGCATCCCCCGGCCATCACCACCGTGACCGCCACATCAGCGCCAAGTCTCGGCTATCACACCGCCCATAGCTGCCACATCAGCACCGGCACCACGCATCATCCCCAGCCTACGCCGAGACCCCCATCATGCATTACGATCATGCATCACTGCCGACTCAACCCCCACACACCACGCCCCACTCCTGCTCCTCCCTCACCGCCCCACTACCACGTGTCTCTGCATTTCCAGTGCAAGACCTCTGTGCTATGCAACATGTCTCAACCTCGCTCCACTTCGCGCGGTCTCCGGGTCTCACTCCAAGCCCCAGCGCTGTGACCCACTGCTGGAACCTGGGCCTGAGCCCCGGGCCCTACGTACTGCATAGTATATAAGTTGTAGAGTAGTAAGTAGTACTCTAGTCTTGATATTACTGTAGCCTCATATTGTTTGCCATGTTCTCATCTCTGTCTCGTTTTCTTGTGCGCCCCAGTCTCATTATTTCTACTTGCTTCTTTTCTTATCATACTCGTCTTGTATCGTCTCTCTATCTTGTCTCTACTTGTCTCGTCCTTTAATCCATTCTAATTGCTCTCCTTTTCCTTTCTATTCTAAGTTCTCTCGGTACTTCTGTTCCTGGCTCCTCTTTTCAACTTAATCTGTTCCATCTCTCCTTATCTTATCTTGACTCTTTCCCCTTTTGGCCACTTAACTTCCCCAGCTCTGTTTCCATCCCTGGGACTCGCTAAGTCCCTGCACCCGTTATCCCTTTGATCCTCGGAACTCGCTCGCCCACCGGCGCTCACTCGTCTCACCCTTTTGTACTCCCAGAACTTGTGCCAACCCCCGGCACTCGTCCTCCACCCTTCCTGGCACTCGCCCCCCTTGCCGGTGCTACCAGCACTCTCCCACATACCGTCCCTGCCCTGCTTTGGTCTCCTATGCCTCGCGCCCTCCCGGTGCTCTGTGTCTGTGTACACAGTGATCACCATGTAAGGTATTTGCCCAGTGGACTGAGCCCCCGTAGTCAGCGGAACCTGACAGGAGCATATCGACAACCTTGCTGAGGACCGCCCTGATGATAAGCAGATTGCCTCCTGGTACAAGGTGGCTCAGAACCAATGGCAACTCATGGAGATCCGGCAGGAGCTACACCTGTCAGGTTCCGCTGACCACGGGGGCTCAGTCCACTGGGCAAATACCTTATGTGGTGATCACCATGTCCACAGACACAGAGCACTGGTAGGGCACGAGGCATAGGAGACCAAAGCGGGGTGGGAGCGGTATGTAGGGGAGTGCCAGTAGCGCCAGTGAATGGGCAAGTGCTGGGGGGGTGGAGGACAAGTGCTGGGAGTAGGTGCAAGTCCCAGGAGTACAAGAGAATGGAACGAGCAAGCACCGGTGAGCGAGCGAGTCCTGGGATTCAAAGAGATAACAGGTGCAGGGACTTAGCGAGTCCCAGGGATGGAATCAGAGATGCGGAAATCAAGCAGGCCAAAGGGGAAAAGGGTTGAGATAAGATAAAGGAAAAGGGAACAGATTAAGTTGAGATGAGGAGTCGGAGACAGAAGAGCCAAGAGAACTTAGAGTAGAGAAGGAGAGAAGAAGCAAGTAGAATGGATTAGAGTACAAGACAAATAGAGACAAGGCAGGGAGACAATATGAGGTGAGTACAATAAGAAAAAGAAACAAGTAGAAATGATGAGACCAGGACGTGCGAGAAAATGGGATAGAGACAAAAACACAACGAAACAGTATGGGGCTATGGTAATATCAAGACTAGAGTACTACTTACTACTCTA
This sequence comes from Termitomyces sp. T69sscA, assembly GCA_017657225.1. Classification (NCBI taxonomy): domain Eukaryota; kingdom Fungi; phylum Basidiomycota; class Agaricomycetes; order Agaricales; family Lyophyllaceae; genus Termitomyces; species Termitomyces sp. T69sscA. The sequence continues at coordinate 10,860 of JAGGAQ010005998.1, read as the reverse complement.
CGACTTATATACTACGCAATAGGTAGGCCCCAGGGCTTAGGCCCAGGCTCCAATGGTGGGTCGTGGCACCAGGGTTTGGGGTGAAACCCAGGGGCCATGCTAGGTGAAATGAGGTTAAGACATGTCACGCAGTGCAGAGGTCTTGTATTGAGAATGCAGAGACACGTGGTGGTGGGGCGGTGAGGAGGGAGCGGGAGCAGGGCATGGCGTGTGGGGTTGGGTCAGCAGTGATGCATGATCATGATGCGTGATAGGGGTCTCGGTGTGGGCCAGGGAGTGATGGGTGTCGCTGGTGCCAGCGCTAATGTGGCGGTCATGGCGGTGATGGCCAGGGGATGCCACAAGTAGCGGTGGCTGGTGGCGGTAACAGGTGGTGATGGCCGGTGATGGCCAGGGGCTGCTGAAGGGGTTGGCCGGGTAGCAGTCTGGGCCTGGGGTGGTCGTGGGGGTCATTTTAGGGAGGGTTGTAGTCCTGGGGGTCAGTAGCGGGTCATGACCACACCAGTCACACCCCACTCCCTGCTTCACTTCCATGGTAACTCTCTGGCATCTTGCACCACACTCAGGACCTGCTCCGGCTCCAGCTACTCCCGCACCATGACCTTTCCTCCTGAGCATCCCCATGGATGTAGATGCAGCCTGGCAACATCACTCCACACCGCTACTGTGCCAGCGATGCAAAAAGCCTGGGCACTTTGCACGGCACTGCCCATTGATCTTGGAGGTGCACTACCTCTTCACTGCGGAGCAAGAGGAGCTTCTCCTGCAACTGCTGGCTGCAAAGGATGCCGCTGAAGCTCTGTCACCAGATGAACCGGCACCAGAGTTGGCTCAGGAAGGGAGCAGCACATATGCCCCCCTCCCAGGCCCAGAAGAGGATTTTTAGTCAAGCAACGGATGAGGTGTACGTCTCCATTGCTGGGTACCAACAGATTCACATGTCTGTCGTTAGAAAATGCAAATACACATTTCAATGCCAGCTATTCTAAGACTGAAGAACTTCAAGGTCTCCTCTCTGACATATAGATACCTTCTCCAGGTCCCAAGCCACCCCCCTTAGTGCCAGGCCAGCCCCATCAGCATGGTCCTCCTGCCTAGAAACGCCAGCTGCCCCGATAATATGTGGTAGCCTCCACTCCTTCAGTAAATTTGTTGTGCCTCAACATGAAGATCGAGACTACAGACACTCAACAGGCCCAAGAGGTCACCATGCTTTTGGATAGCAGAGCAACAGGACTATTTTTGGATGCAGAATTTGTGAAACACCATGGCCCAACCATGCAACCGCTCTCTAAGCTCATTTTGGTGTTCAACATTGACGGAACTCCCAATGAAGTGGGTGCCATCAGCTCCGTGGTAGACCTAGTCCTCTACTATCAGACCCATGCCAAATGTGCAGTCTTTGCAGTCACCAGCTTAGGTAAGCAAGACATGATCCTTGGCTTTACTTAGCTCTGGGAGCACAACCCAGAAGTAGACTGGGCCCAGAGCAAAGTAGCAATGAGCTGGTGTCCTTGGAGGTGCTCTACCTGCGCAACTGAGGTTAAGGAAAAGCACCAGGCTGGTGCACAAGAGTGTGCGGCCATCTAGGCTTGTCATGCAGGCCACCTCCCCTTTGCAGACCTTGACCTTCTGAACCCTCCGCTCCTGGCATTCACCCGTGGAGAGGCCCTCTACAAGGATGACCAGAGCAGCAGCAGGGCCCTGGAGGACGAGCTGAGAGGGTAGTTGTCATGACCTGCTACCGATCCCCAGGACTCAGCCCCAGCCCCAAGACTCCAACCCTCCCCAAAATGACCCCCATGACTGCTACCCAGCCAACCCCCTTGGCAGCCCCTGGCCATCACCACCCATCACCACCACTAGCCACCGCCACTCCCAGCACTCCTTCAGCCATCACCGCCATGACCATCACATCAGTGCTGGTCTTGGCTATCACACCGCCCACAACCGCCACATCAGCACCAGCACTGGCAACACCCAACACCTCTGGTTCATGCTGAGACCCCCATCACGCATCACAATCATGCATCACCGCCAACCTGACCTCCACATGCCACGCCCCGCTCCTACTCTTCTCCTCACCGCTCCACTGCCGTGTGTCTCTGCATTCCCAGTATGAGACCTCCATGCCACGTGACATGTCTCAACTCCCACCCCGCCCCACATGGCCCCCAGGTCTCACCCCAAGCCCCGGTGCCACGACCTGCTACTGGAACCTGGGCCTGAGCCCTGGAGCCTACCTACTGTGTAGTATATAAGTCGCAGAGTAGTAAGTAGTACTCTAGTCTTGATTTTACCATAACTCCCATATTGTTTTATTGTGTTTTGTCTCTGTCTCGTCTTCTCATGTGTTCTGGTCTCATTATTTCCACTTTGCTTCATTTCTTATTGTACTTGCCTCATATCATCTCCTTGTGTTGTCTCTACTCGTCTCTTACTCTAATTCCACTCTGCTTTGCTCCTTCTCTCTCTATCAATTCTAAGTTCTCTTGTCTCTTTTGTCTCCAGTTCCCCATCTCAACTTGTTCTGTTCTCTTTCCCTTTATCTTATCTCGACCCTTTCCCCTTTTGGCTTACTCAATCTCCATGTCTCTGTTTCCATCCCTGGGACTCACTAAGTCCCCATGCCCAACATCTCTTTGAACCCTGGAACTCGCTCATGCACCAGCGCTCGCTCGTTCCACCCTCTTGTATCCCTGGGACTCACGCCTACCCCCCAGCACTCATCTTCCACCCCCTCCCCAGCACTCACCCACTCATCTGGTGCTACCAGTACTCCCCAGCACACCTCTCCCGCCCCGCCCTGCTTTGGCCTCCTATGCCTCACACTCTACTGGTGCTCTGCATCCATGGACACGGTGATCACCATGTAAAGTATTCGCTCAGTGGACTGAGCCCTCATGGTCAGCGGAATCTGACAGGAGTTCCATGGAATCCACCACTCGGAGTTCCCTGATGAGGCGGTAGAAGTTGGAGACTGGATCTATGCGACCACCCTGCACCCGCCACTACCTATCAAAGAGATCCATGCTAGCCAGACCACTTCCCAGTGATTGGCTCAGGCGTTTGCCACCAATTCTCCGCCCCAGGCATTCCGGGATGTGGTGCCTCAATACCTCCATTGTTTTGAGGATGTATTCTCTAAGGCCTCATTCGACTCACTCCTGGAGCGCAAGATGCCAAATTCCAAGCCCTCTGCCTATAAGGTTTACCCCTTAGCACCTAGAGAGCAGGATGAACTCAATGCCTTCCTTCAGGAGAACCTGGACTTTGGTTGCATCTGCCCATCCAAGTCACTGATGGCTTCTCCAGTCTTCTTCATCAAAAAAAAGGATGGCTCGCTCCAGCTGGTCCAGGACTACCAAGTCCTTAACGCCATGATGGTGAAGAATTGCTACCCTCTCCCCCATCATCTCTGAGCTCATCAATAACCTCTGGGGGGCACGGTACTTCACCAAACTGGATGTCTGGTGGGGCTACAACAATGTGTGCATTCAGGAAGGAGACAAGTGGATGGCTGCCTTCCAGACCAATCGTGGACTGTTTGAACCCCTCGTCATCTCACCAACAGTCTGGCCACTTTCCAGACAATGATGAACGACATCTTCTGAGACCTCATCGCAGAGGGTGTAGTGTGCATATACCTTGATGACATCCTCATCTACACTAACACGCTTGAGGAGCACCGCCAGGTTACACACAAGGTCTTGGAACACCTCCACCAGCATCAGCTCTACCTCAAACCAGAGAAGTGTGAGTTTGAGCAGACCTGGATTGAGTATTTAGAGCTGATTATCTCGCATGGAGCTGCCAAGATGGACCCAGTGAAGGTGGCAGGTGTGGCGGAGTGGCCGGAGCCCAAGAACAAGAAGGAGGTGCAGGCCTTCCTAGGATTCACTAACTTCTACCAGAGGTTCATCCAAGACTTCTCCCATCATGCACGCCCACTATTCAACCTCACTGCAAAGGACGTTGCCTAGAGCTGGGGACCCCTGGAGCAGACTGCTTTTGATGCTCTCAAGCACGCAGTCACCTCTGGGCCTGTTCTCCTCTTCCCAGACAACAATTCTCCCTTCCGGGTGGAAGCAGACAGCTCCGACTTTGCCACCAGGGCCGTCTTATTGCAACAGTCCCAGGATGATGGGAAGTGGCATCCAGTGGCCTTCTACTCCAAAAGCTTGAATGTGGTAGAGCGCAACTACGAGATCCACAACAAGGAGATGCTGGCCATCATCCGGGCCTTTGAAGAATGGCAGCATGTCCTAGAGAGCTCCTGGCATAAGTTTGAGGTTTGAACTGATCACAAGAATCTTGAGTATTTCTGGACAGCCAAGAAGCTCAACCATCGACAGGCCCAATGGTCTCTGTACTTAGCCAACTTTGACTTCTCGCTGCATCACAAGCCTGGCCGGAGTATGGGAAAACCCGATGCACTCTCCTGGAGAGCGAGCCACGGCACTGGTGGAGATGACAATAGCAACATTGTGCTTCTCTGATCGGAGTTGTTTGCCATCCAGGCCATGGAGGGCTTGGCGGTCCAGGGAGCAGAGGTTGATATCCTCCAAGACATCTGACGTGGAAACTAGGATGGCCACCATGAGGATGTTGTGGCTCAGGCAGCTATGGCTCTGAAGTTGGGACCCACCACAGAAGCTAAGTCAGTCCACACTGATGAATGGGCCCTCTGGAATGGGCTTCTGACCTTCTGGGACCGCATCTACATAACAGAGATGCAGAGATTAAGTGAGCCAAAGGGTAAAGGGTCGAGATAAGATAAGGGGAAAGGAAACAGAACAAGTTGAGATTGGGAACCAGAGACAAAAAAGATGGGAGAACTTAGGATTGATAGAGAGACGAGGAGCAAAACAGAGTGAGATTAGAGTAAGAGACAAATAGAGACAATGAAAGGAGATGATATGAGACAAGTACGACAAGAAACAAAGCAAAGTGAAAATAACAAGACCAGAACATGTGAGAATACAAGACAGAGATGAAACACAACGAAACAGTATGGGAGTTACAGTAATATCAAGACTAGAGTACTACTTACTACTCTACGACTTATATACTACGCAGTAGGTAGGCCCCAGGGCTCAGGCCTGGGTTCCAGTGGTGGGTCATGGCACCGGGGCTTGGGGTGAGACCTAGGGACCATGCGGGATGGGGTGGAAGTTGAGACATGTTGCACAGCGTGGAGGTCTCGTACTGGGAATGCAGAGACATGTGGTGGCAGGGCAGTGAGGAGAAAAGCAGAAGCAGGGCATGGCATGTGGAGATTGGGTTAGTGGTGATGCGTGATCATGATGCATGATGGGGGTCTTGGCACAGGCTGGGGGTGTTGCCGGTGCCAGCGCTGATGTGGCGGTTATGGGCAGTGTGATAGCTGAGACCGGCGCTGATGTGGCGGTCATGGCAGTGATGGCCAAGGGGATGCCAGGAGTGGCAGTGGCTAGTGGCAGTGATGGGCAATGATGGCCGGGGGCTGCCAAGGGGGTTGGTTGGGTAGCGGTCTGGGCCTGGGGCGGTCATGGGGGTCGTTTTGGGGAGGGCTGGAGTCCCAGGGCCAGGGCTGAGTTCCAGGAGTTTGGTAGCAGGTCATGACAGCCAAGGTCTGTGATCCTCACAGCATTTGCGTCATCTATCAGAAGAGTCTGTTGAACCACAAAGTTATGAGTCAGAGTGACTCACTGTAGACATGCTCCTTTGTCGCTGCTAATCTCAATAGCAATGTCAATGTACTACTCTCTGATTGAGCATATGTCAGGGCTAAGATGGGAACGGTACAAGAACCTTTCCAGTGCATCTCTGGCTGAGCGGCTGTTAGGCTGGTGCCAGGTCATGCTTCTGATGCCACATATGGTATGGAGGATGAAAAAATTACTGGCCCATTCTCGGTCTGCTGCGCTGAGTCCTTCTGCTCTGTCTATATTGCTACAAATTGTTTCACAGAGGTCAGATACAATGTCTTCAGGTATTATTTTTATTGACCAAGAGTAAACGCCACGATTTTGGTGGGCTCTTATCTCCTCCGTTTTGTATGATGCCAGCCACTCATGGACCAGGTTCCCACCCAGAAGCTCAAGAATAGCAGGACGGAGACCATTGTCATACCAGATTGCGTGCTCACACTCACTAGTCTGATAGGATCCATGCAATTTTGAGCATTCTGGAGTCCACGGCCTGGGAAAAAATACATGTAGATAGTGATGAGGTCCAAACCTCCCCTATTTAAAGTTTGGAATCCTATGTAAGTCCACATCTCACTTGATCTGTGAAGTAAAACATATCAGATGTGGAGAATAATATACAGCACGTATTCCTTATTTTGTTGTAATGGACAGGCTGGGTGATGTAAACTGCTGACTTCAGGGCAAATGTAGGATGAGGCACTGTGAATATAAATGTTGTCTTCAATGAGAATAGTATGGGCAATGCCGAGTACAGAGTTATAATCATGCAAGATCAATAACTCATAGTGTGGGGAGACTACATTTTGGATTGCATCTACAAATGCCTGGCAAGGAACGTCATTGAGCAAGAACTTGCCTGTCAGGGCAAACTTGACAAAGGGCTCTGGATTGTTGGAATTATCTTCTCAGAGAGCGCTGCCCTGTTCTACAAATTGGTGCAGACTATGGCCAACATGAGGGAGCCCACAGTTGTATATGCCCATTTGTAGAGAGGTGTGAGGTGTGTGTAGAGAGATGATAGAGAGATGAGAGTTGTGTGTAGAGATAGGACACTATGTGTCAAACTGTTGTATTCAAGGAGACCTAGTTGCTTATGGTCATATCTATGGAGCTGGTTTGAAAAGATGGAAGCTCTGGAGCCAGGGCTTAGGACTGAAGGTAGGCAGCAGGTCAAGACTGTCAGGTTCTGCTGACCACAGGAGCTCAGTCTACTGGGCGAACACCTTACGTGATGATCACCATGTACACAAATACAGAGCACTGGGAGGAGCGCGAGGCGTAGGAGACCAAAGCGGGGCAAGGGCAGTGTGTGAGGGAGGGCCGATAGCACCAGTGAGTGAGACAAGTGCCGGGAAGGGTGGAGGACAAGTGTCGGGGGTTGGTGCAAGTCCCGGAGGTGCAAGAGGATGAGACGAGTGAGCGCCGGTGGGCAAGCGAGTCCTGGGGATCGAGAGATAATCAGGCGCGGGGACTTAGCAAGTCCCAGGGATGGAAACAGAACCAGGGAAGTTGGATAACCAAAAGGGGAAAGAGTCGAGATAAGATAACAGGAGATGGAAACGATTAAGTCAAAGAGAGGAGCCAGGAACAGAGAATCAAGAGAACTTAGAGTGGAAAAGAGAAAGGAGAGCAACAAGAATAGATTGAGAGTACGAGATGAGACGAGACGAGACAGAGAGACGAAACGAGATGAGTATTGTCACAACCCGCTACCGACCTCCGGGACTCAGCTCCGGCCCCAGGACTCCAACCCTCCCAAAACCACCCCCACAACCGTCCCGGGCCCGGACCGCTACCTGGCCAACTCCCCCAGCCATCACCGGCCATCACCGCCTGTCAACACCACAGCCACCGCCACTCGCGGCACCCCCTGGCCATCACCGCCGTGACCGCCACATCAGCGCTGGGTCTCGGCTATCACATCACATCAGCACCGGCACCACCCGTCACCCCCGGCCCACGCCGAGACCCCCATCACGCATCATGATCACACATCACTGCCACCGACCTCCGCATGCCATGCCCCGCTCCCGCTCCCTCCTCACCGCACCACCACTGCGTGTCTCTGCACTTCCAGTATGAGACCTCCGCACCGCGCGACATGTCTTAGCCTCGCCCCATCCTGCGTGGCCCCCGGGTCTCATCCCAAGCCCCAGTGCCGTGACCTGCTGCTGGAACCCGGGCCTGATCCCCAGGCCATACGTACTACGTAGTATATAAGGCGCAGAGTAGTAAGTAGGTACTCTAGTCTTGATATTACTGTAACCCCGTCTTGTCTGTTGTGTTTTCATCTCTGTTTTGTCTCTCGCGTGTCCCGGTCTCATTACTTTTACTTGCTTCTTTTCTCGTACTCATCTTGTTTCGACTCTCTGTCTCGTCTCCACTCGTCTCGTACCTCTAATCTAATCTTGTTGTTCTCCTTTCTCTTCTCTATTCTAAGTTCTCTCAACTCTTCGTTCCCAGCTCCTCTCTCGACTTAATCATTTCCGTCTTCCGTTATCTTATCTCAGCTCTTTCCCCTTTTGGTCATCCAACTTCCCCGGTTCTGTTTCCATCCCCGGGACTCGCTAAGTCCCCACGTCTGATTTTCTTGTGATCCCCGGGACTCGCTCGCTCACCAGCACTCGCTTGTCTCACTCTCTTGCACCCCCGGGACTCATGCCAACCCCCGGCACTCATCCTTCACCCTCCCCGGCACTCGTCTCACTCACCGGCGCTACCAGCACTCTTCCACGCACCATCCCCCGCCCTGCTTTGGTCTCCTATGCCTCGCGCTCCTCCTGGTGCTCTGTGTTTGTACACGGTGAATAGCCATAAGGTGGTTTGCCCAGTAGACTGAGCCCCTGTGGTCAGCGAAACCTAACAAGTATGATGAGAAAAGAAGCAAGTAAAAGTAACAAGACCAGGACGTGCGAGAAAATGAAACAGAGATGAAACACAACAATAAGACGGGTTACAGTAATATCAAGACTAGAGTACCTACTTACTACTCTACGACTTATATACTATGCAGTACATATGGCCCGAGGGTCAGGCCCGGGCTCCAGCAGCGGGTCGCGGCGCCGGGGCTTGGGGTGAGACCCGGGGGCTGCATGGGGCAGGCGAGGTTGAGACATGTCACGCAGCGTGGAGGTCTCGCACTGAAAATGCAGAGACACACAGTGGTGGTGCGGTGAGGAGGGAGCGGGAGCGGGGCATGGCATGCGGAGGTCAGCGGCAGTGATGCACAATCATGATGCGTGATGGGGGTCTCAGTGCGGGCCGGGGGTGACAGGTGGTGCCAGCGCTGATGTGGTGTGATAGCCGAGACCCAGCACTGATGTGGCGGTCATGGCGGTGATGGCCGGGGGGTGCCATGAGTGGCGGTGGCTGTGGTGGCAACGGGCAGTGATGGGTGGTGATGGCTGGGGATGCCGCAGGTGGCGGTGGCTAGTGGCGTTGACGGCCAGTGATGGCTGGTGATGGCTGGGGGGGTTGGCCGGGTAGCGGTCCAGGCCCGGGGCGGTTGTGGGGGTGGTTTTGGGAAGGTTGGAGTCCTGGGGCCAGGGCTGAGTCCCAGAGGTCGGTAGCGGGTCGTGACAAAGACATCTATGTCTGGCCCCTAGCACTTGGCATTAATGCTAAGCTTACTTCTTTGTTTTCTCACTACCTTTGCTAATATTGTTTGCTGGAACCTTGTCTGGTTCTATTTCATAGTGAGCCCAACACTATTCACACATATCTAGGGACTGCCTATCCAGACACCTCCTAGTACATTTTGAGTGTCATTAATGTCTGAAACATGCAAAACCATTGCATAAATGGAAAATTCTGAGCCAAGACTAACAAACCCTACTGCCCTCAGCCCAGCTTCCACCAAACAATGGCACCAGACCAAAAGCAGCTTGCAACTCACTTAATGTGGATGAAGGTGGATGGGTGGCCAGAGCTTGCCACTCAGAGGCCTCCAAAAGTGCTCCTTACCCCTGAAATCCATGTTTGCATTGAATGTCAAGTGCTAGTCAGGCTGCAGATGTATATAATAATGATGCTGGCAGCTTTTGAATCATGCACTAATCAGTTGTCAGCATACTGTTGTGTTGACTGGCTGTGATAGATGATTGGAGCTACTGGTGATGCAGGTGCCTCAGCAAGGATGTCCTACACTTTTCCCTGCTTAAGCTTCATGTTACTCTAATTTTTCAGATTCAGAGATTTTCAGGCCCCGTGAGGGTTTGAGGGTTGAACATACTGTTGTATCCAGATGTTGATGTGATCTAAATGCAGCTTCATCACAGCTGATACATGGATGTTTGATGCATGCATTGATTTTGAGTTCATCTTGATTTTAAGCAATGGAGCCCATAACCTATCAGACTGAGTAATCTCTGTAATATGCTGTTGCATGCTCAATTGCATTACAGTGATTATGACAAACTGTAAATAGGTATCTGTGATACACCATAGCATGCTATGTACAGTAAAGTAAGTTAAAATATATATGTGAAGTAATTAAGCAAAGATGACATACTTCAGTTGCATTACAGGCATGATAACAAGCTGAGGTATGGCAAAGCAAAAAACATTCCAAAGGGGCACAGCTGAGCACACATGACCAATCCCCTCTTGCAGTCTATGGAACCTCACTGTCAGGTTCCGCTGACCTCGGGGGCTCAGTCTACTGGGCGAATCCACCTTATGCCAATTCACTGTGCACGAACACAGAGCACCGGGAGCAGCGCGAGGCGTAGGAGACCGAAGCGGGGCGGGGAAAGGTGCGTAGAGGAGCGCCGGGAGTGCCGGTGGTTGAGACGAGTGCCGGGGAGGGGGAAAGACGAGTGCCGGGGGTTGGTGCGAGTCCCGGGGATGCGAGAGAGTGAGATGAGCGAGCGCCGGGAGCGAGCGAGTCCCGGGGATCAAGAGAAAAGTAGTCGAGGGGACTTAGCGAGTCCCGGGGGTAGAAACAAAGCTGGGGAGGTCGGATAACTAAACGGGGAAAGATTCGAGATAAGATAGCGGGAGTTGGAAATGATTAAGTCGAAAGGAAGAGAGCCGGGGACGCAAAGTCGGGAGAACTTAGAGTGGGAAAGGAAGAGAAGACAACGAGATTAGATTAGAGAGACGAGACGAGTTGAGACAGGAGAGATAGTCGAAACGAGACGAGTACGAGAAAAGAAGCAAGTAAAGT